>MU186945.1:0-34601 GCA_016904865.1 Pissodes strobi
CCCCCAGTTAACTCTGATAGTCCGGGAATATTAAGCTGAATATTTAACAAAATATAAAAAAAATGTGCTTTTGTATGTTTCACAAAATTTTTTATGTGGAAGTGACAAGGGACATTTCCTTGACATGTTTGAGAAATTGCAACCCCAAGTTAATTCTGTTAGTCCGGGAAAAGTAGACTGAATTGAATATTATCAAAATATATAATAAATGTGCTTTTATATGTTTCACTAAAATTTTCATGTGGAAGCGAGTGTGGAAGTGACAAGGGTCATCTCATTCATACGCACGTGTAATTGCAGCCCCAGTTTACTCTTATGGTCCGGGAAAATTAGACTGAATATTTGAAAAATATATAAAAAATGTGCTTTTATATTATGTTTCACTAAAATTTTGATATGGAAGTGACAAGGAACATTCTTGACACGCTTGAGAAATTGCAACCCCCAGTTAACTGTGATAGGGTTTTTTTGGCAACTGTTTCTTTTACTTTGTAATTACGTGGTTTATTTTTTCCTTGTCAAATTATTGCTTCTGACATTTGTCTGTGCCACTTTATTGAAAGCTCTTCCCTTGCTGCTATTAGGTTTTCAAGTAAAATAGGTATTTGTTGTACTTCATCTCTTAAAGGTGCATTTGAATCATGACGTGGAGTGTAACGTAACATTAGCTGGCTTGATGTTCTTCCAGCCGATTTAATTGTACTTTCCGAACTTGCTCATCCCAAAGTTCTTCGTATAACATGGATGGTCATAATGCCGCAAGGACACAATAGGGAACTTGAACAATTTTTTTTTATTTCTTTAATATATTTGCCTACCTATAGAGACAGCACACACCAAATATCAGCCCTCAAATCGCAATATTTAATTTGCAATAAACAATTAAAGTTGTAACCGCAATCTATTCATTTTAAACGACACGTGACGTCACGCCTCTTGTTTGATCGGAAGGCAGTCACTGACATGTTATCTTAAAATGTCAATGAAGACAGTACGAGAATTAAAATATTTACGTTTATTACTGCTTGTCGTTGAACTGCGAGGGTGTTTGTTAGAATTCGTGTTGATTACAAGAATAATTTGAATTATGCAGTTTTTAATTGCTTATATTTATTATACAAAAATAAAAAATTACTTTTTTTGGGAACTGTGATACTCTTAATGGTATCAAATTATGCTTGTGAGTAATATTTTCCAAATTTAATTTTTATGCAAGTTCCCCATTCTGAAGGCGTCAACTCCAACAATAGTGTACGCATTATTATTATTTTTATTTACTCGCCCTTGCTGGCCATTGATGTAAGCCTAATTGAAAAAAAGTTATCCGTTATATATTTGTTATCTTAGAATATATTTCACAAAAACGCTTATAGTTTTAATATTATTTGGAATTTTGTTGCTCATCTATTACATGACTTTAAAAGCCTTAAACCTAATGTTAAGTGATTAATTAACTGATCCAAATATTAGTAGGGAAACATAGATAAATCTAAAGCCTGAATCAATTAAGCTGATTCTTCTAAGTACCTATATGCTAATCGAAAAACTCGAGTGATTTTTTTTTATTTGGATGTAATATGCCTTAATGATATGCGGGTAATTGATTTATTAAAAATTGTATCAAAGTCGTGCCTGAAGCAGTTTAAAATTAAATATTATTTGTTTCAAATGTGCGATTTCCCGATTCTGTAAAGTTTTTAATAGATTATTTGCATTTTAAAGAATGTAACTGTGGAAACTTAATAAAAAGATCAACTCTAAATTTTCAAATTAATTTTTTTTATAATTTAAACTTTTATATATTAAATGAAGAGTTAAGGCTGTGTGCTGTGTGCATGTAGATACGAATCATAGTAATGGAACAATCTTTGTATTCCATGCAATTTTTTTTCAATCCAAAAAGGACCTCAATAAATAGCGTAACAGAGCGCTTTAGGCCTAAGCCATCATCAGTGTTACCTGAAAAGTAAGTAAAAGAAGGTGCATCCGAAAGAAACCACGGTGTATTAATGGAGAGTCAAAGACTACTGTTGATTTTTTTTGGTAAAGAAAATGATGAAATGAACACTGCTATGTTCGGTTGTGAATTTGTTGGAATTTTAAAAGGTATAAATTAAGAATGATGATTTTTTTTGTAAGTAAAAAGCAAGGAAATTGGTGGACTTCTTTCACTTACTTGTCAGTGGAAAAGGACATATCCATGAAGGCAAACGAACAACACAAATCGAAAACGGTCACAATTAAATTTCACACACTGTACGTCACATTTTTGAGAGAATGGTTCACATAATTTAAACTAAAATCTTAATTAAAACAAAACCAAGGTACCTAGAACCACGCTTTTGGGGGACACGTCAAATGTGTCATTGCTGACAGTCTTGACAAGCAGACCGATGACGCAAGAAGATATACGCCAAGAAACGGCGGTAATATTAAATTTTAAAATTTTAAAAATTACAAGTCTTAAGTTAGGAAATAAAAATAAATAATGATGCTGTAATTGTCTATAGTAATCCTAAAGTACAGAAAGGCTGTCACTATGCTAGATGAGACTGACCAAATGCCATGATCTGTATTAAGTAACCCAATATGCAAATGAATACTTGAAAATTCCATTGACTGCTTCAGTGATGACTCGTAAGTTGTTTTGGAAAGGAAGAAAGTACTTAATAAGTGGAGTACTTAACCAAGTGAAAAATATTTTCACTTGATTAAGTACTTTCTTCATTTCCAAAACAACTTTCATCATTGAAGCAGTCAACAGAATTTTCAAGTATTCATTTGCATATTGGATTACTTAGTACAGATCATCGCATTTGGTTAGTCTCATCTAGCATAGTGGCTCCATTTTATACTTTAGGATTACTATAGACAATTACAGCACCGTTATTTATTTTTATCTTCTAACTTAACACTTGTCATTTTTAATATTTTACAATTTAAAATTACCACCGTTTCTTGGCGTATATCTTCTTGCGTCATCGGTCTGCTTGGCAAGACTGTCAGCAACGACACATTTGACGCGTCACCCAAAAGCGTGGCTCTAGGTACCTTGCTTTTGTTTTAATTAAGATTTTAAACTAAATTATGTGAATTGTTCTCTCAAAAATGTGACAGTACAGTGTGTGAAATTTAATTGTGACCATTGTCGATTTCTGTTGTTTCTTTGTCTTCATGGATATGTCCGTTTCCAGTGACAAGTAAGTGAAAGAAGTCCACCAATGTCCTTGCTTTTTACTCACAAAAAAATTATCATTCTTAATTTACACCTTTGATTGACCCCTTTAAAATTCCAACAAATTTGCAATCGAACATAACAGTGTTCATCTCATCATTTTATTACCAAAAAAAAAAATCAACAGCAGTCTTTGACTCTCCACTAATAGGGGGTTCTTTTACTTACTTTGCAGGTAACACTGATGATGGCTTAGGCCGAAAGCGCTCTGTTACGCTATTTATAGAAGTCCAAAGATTTTTTCATTACTATGCTTTTATATATTTTTCAAATATTCAATATAATTTTCCCGGAATATCGGAGTTAACTCGGGTTGCAATTTCTCAAGCGTGTCAAGAAGATGTTCCTTGTCACTTCCACATGAAAATTTTAGTGAAACATATAAAAGTACATGTTTCATATATTTTTCAAATATTTAGTCTAATTATCCAGGACTATCAGAATTAACTGGGGGTTGCAATTACGCGTGCGTATGACTGAGATGACCCTTGTCACTTCCACATGAAATTTTTAGTGAAACATATAAAAGGCCATTTTTTATATATCAAAATTTTAGTGAAACATATGTATAAAAGCAAATTTTTTTATATATTTTTGAAATATTCAGTGTAATTTTTCCGGACTATCAGAGTTAACTGGTTACACTTCCACATCAAAACTTCTTCAGGGAAACAAGTAAAATTTCAAGTATATTATTAACTTTTGAAAGGGTGCCGGTATAATAAAGAATAGGGTAGCTACTTTTATCTATTATTTATTTCAAATGAAATACCTAATTTTAATCAAAATTTAACTAAAAATAAGTTTTCGATACCCTAGATTTTTCTTCTCTCTAATTATTACTTGCTAATTCAATATTCATTTGGACGACTGTAAAATGTAAATCTGGAGTCAGAAATGAACCTGAAGCTAACTTCAGTGACATATTAAATGTTGCGTTTGCCTGGGCAAATGAGCAATGCTGGATCGGTTTGGCTGGTTTGCTGACTACTTTTAGTTAAAATGGGTGTTGATTTGGACCTGCTCTTTTTACTTGTGAAGTCAGGAAATGCTGCTAGGAATAGCTGCTTTAATGTCATTAAGCCCATTGGAGTAGGTACTGTCTACTTGAACTATGCAAGCGACCTCTTTTTTTAACTGTAGCAGTGGAGACGAGTTGCAATTTTTTTTGATTTTTAATACAGCCTGTTACTGTTATATATAATTAATATCTAATATGCTTAGAAGCTCTCATAATGCAATAATGATTTTGCAGTTGTAGACGATTTGAACATCGTAAACAATAAGATGTTAATAAAAACTAGGAGATGAACAAAAATTTAAAAAATTATATATGTCGCCATTTCAAATCTTGAACAAACTTATTTGAGAAAAACATAGCTTTGTTGTACCTAATCCTAACCCTAACAGAAATTCAAATTAATAATAATTGGTGATAGGTACTTGAAATGGTTCTGCTGTAAAATATATATCTATAAAGCAAGCTAATCAATAATTATATACAACATCGTAAAATTCCTCGTTCAAAACGTATTTCATAACACAACTATTTATGTTATTTTACGCCTTAATTATAATTTATATTTTTTTCAGGTTTGTGGCCTTACTTTTTAAAACAAGACACAACTTATGTGGTACCGCCCTAGCCTCAGAGAGTTGAGGTCGGAGTTTCACCTCCCAAACAATACATAAATTTACTTTATAGTCTAATATACTTATTGCATATTCGTCAATTTTTTGGTAATTTTTTGGTTTATTTAAAGCTTACGAAACATTTACTTCAACGTATAGTTTCTTGTCGCATAATATAGGAGAAAGTGGGGGAATGAATATCGACCGTCGGGCAAAATCGATCAGTTTGAAATCTCATAAACTGGGCGCCATACGGGCCTAATATACCAATCGGCCGAGAGATGGCTTCGTATGTGCCTAATTTATACGGTTAGTATCGTGTGCCATCACTCGTCCTGTGTACATGTTGACAGTTGTGGTCGTGTTAAGACATTTTTTTAATTAAAACTGTCCTGCTTTTATTAAGGTAGGAAACTCTTTATACTCTCTAAATGTTTCGCATTTTATGTTTCTAGGATACTGCGGATATTCTGTCGTAATTTAAGTCTAATTGGTTTAATACATATTTTTAGTAAACTAAATTTTAAGGTTAGGCTTACTGGTTCGCGTAAAGTCGATCACGCTGGTCGATATTAACCTGCAGTGTCGATATTACCCTACCTATAATATTTGTGGCCTAATTAGTAATAGCTATTTAAAATTAAGTGCGAATAAATGCAAACATTTGTTACATGTCAACATTTCATTTCAGATGCCGCGAACATACGTCCAAAAAACTAGACGTTCTTTGTTGACAGAGGATTCCATGAAAAGAGCAATAAGGGCCGTGAAAGAAAAATTAAAGTTCCAAATATGGTATACTCTCCAAGATAGGCTAAAAGGTATATTTCAACCAATAAAACTTGTGTTGGGAAGAAAACCTGCCTTTTCCGAAAATCAGGAAAAAGAAATTGTTGAGACCATATCAAAACTGTCAAAATTATTTTGTGGATTGACAGCTCAAAGCATACGAACAATGGTTTTTAAATATGCAGAGACAAATAAAATTAAACATCCTTTTAATATGGAGAAAGGAATGTGTGCCAAGGATTGGATCTATTCGTTTATGCGACGTTATCCGCAGCTTAGTATTCGCAAACCGGAAGCTACTAGCCTTAGCAGAGTTACCGCATTCAACAGAGGCGAAATGGATGTTTTTTTCATATGGAAGAGTCACTATTTGAAGAATACCATTTTGAAGTTCATCGCATATACAACGTTGGCGAAACGAGTATTTCCAATGTCCGCATATTGGCAAGAAAAGGAGAGAAGAAAGTTGGCGCGATAACAAGCGGAGAAAGAGGGCAAAAAACTACGATTGTATGCTGCTTTAGTGCATCATGGCAATATATCCCGCCCATTTTTATTTCTAAGAGAATGAGAATGAAGGATGGTTCGGAAAAAAAACCGGCAGGCGCGATATACAAAATGTTCGAAATCTGGATGGATTACCGAAGAGCTGTTTACCGAATGGTTGCAACATTTTGCGAAATTTGCTAATGCTACTCTAAAGCAACCTATTCTTCTAGTACTGGATAATAATTCCACTCATTCTTCTTTAGCTTCCTACACTTTTTGTCGAAATTCTGGCATTAATTTACTGTCGCTTCCAGCCCACACATCTCACAGGACACAGCCTCGGGACGTAACTTTCTTCAAGTCTTTAAAAACTGCTTAACCCCAAGAATGTGATAAGTATATGAAAAGTAGAAATTATGAAAAAATCAAAGACACTGATATTGCCGAACTTTTTGAAAATGCTTACAATAGGGTTACCACGATAGAAAAGACTCTAAACGGAGTTAAAACCACCGGAATATTTCCGATCAATCGTGATACGTTTTCTGAGGACGACTTTATACCTATCTATGATAATAAAGAACCGCAAAATACAATTGTTCCAGGAGAATTACCATTGCATGGAAATACATCCCAGAATATTTCAGAACCCGTAGAACCAAGACACAAGACTCCTTCTCCGGAACCAGGACCAAGTGGATTAAGTGGAGCTGTTCCAGGAAGATTGAACAACTTACGTAATAGATTGTCATCAAATTCGTCTGATTCTGAATTCAGTGTCGAAGAAGTTGCCGAAGATAGCCTGAGTGAAAATTACAGAAAAACCGAAAAATACTTCTTTTCAAGACTTATGTCCAGCTCCGGTGCTTCAACCAAGAATTTCACAGCGAAAAGGACAACATTCTCAAATATTAACATCCACCCCGTTAAAAGAAGAACTCGAAAATAAGACATTAAAAAACACAAAAAGAAGGAAAATGAAAAATTAAAGAAGATCACAAGAAAAATTACGCAGGTAAGGTGAAAACTCCGGTTGGACAGAAAAGAGAAATTGATAAATTATGTGCTATTTGTGAACGGTTTGGATACAATAATGACGTTTGATGGCGGTGCCGATCTTGTGCAACCTAGGCTCATGCAGTCAGCTGGCGCAGGAAAACGTTCAGTATATTTTTGTGACTTTTACTTGGTGTAAATAAATGTTGAAATGTTAAAATAAAATGTATATCAAAATATTACCACCTGGTCGATTTTTCCCTCACTGTGGTCGGTATTATCCTACCGGTCGAAATTACCCGCCTTTTCCCCCATTTTGTTCAAAAACTCATCTTAGGAAAAAACATTTGTTCATTTGCGAAAACGATAGAAAAATCTCATAATAGATGAAGTAACCAAGCAATTTTACTGTTTTGAGCATATTTGTACAAATACTTCTATTTAAAAAAACTCAGTAGCGCTTAAGTAGTCGACATTCCCCCACTCTCCCTTACATTATATTAGGTATATTCATATTAAATATACCAGCTTCTCACCAACGTATATTTTAAACTGTTTAGTTACATACATTTACATGATACAATTACGTACAATACGATTAACGTTTATCTTCTAACCGTATACATGACATACGTTTATATTATATTATATCAGTTTCTTACCAACGTAGGTATATTTTAAATCGTTTAGTTTACGTGGATGGCCACTGCATAATAATATATTCTAAACACGCATTTTTATTAAATTAAATATGCCCTTTTTACCAACGTATATTTTACGCCGTTTAATTTACCTATATGACCAACGTATATTTTCTATCCACATAATATAAGTTTATATAAAATTAAATATACCAGTTTCTCACCAACAACGCATATTTTCTAACCGTATAATACCTATAAGTTTCTATAATATTACATACCTATACCATTTTTTACCAACGGGCAGGCACTGATATTAAATATACCAGTTCCTCACCAACGTATATTTTAAGCTGTTTAATCAGATACATTTACATAATACAATTATTACGTACAATATGATCAACGTATATCTTCTATCAATAATAATATATATAACATACTATATTACATCTATCTAACGGAATGTGAGCTCGGAATAGAAACCGTCTTTAGATCGGTCCGAGTTCGAAAATCAATACTCGGGGGTTTTCGGGTATGAGAGGAACGAATCTGGACCCTAGAAAGTCGAGGCCCCTAGGGGCTAAGCTGTACGGACGAAAAAAGGTGATTTGACGCTCGAAAAAATTGACATTCGGCAGGGATGTTCGGCGGGCGCCCCTTAAACCGTTAAAAATATTTTGGTACCTAGGGGCTCCATTTAGGGGCCGATTTTGGGCGACGGAAAAAAAACATAGTTTTGGTCAATTTTGGTCGGCGAGCGGTCCTATACACGAAAAAAATATTTTCGGGACCTAGGGGCTCATTTAGGGGCCTAGGGGCTTTGACGTCAGAATGGCTTCAAATTCGGGTTAGGGGGGTTTTCGACGATGCCGAGTTCGAATCCGAGGTTGGCGGGAACCCACCGCCAACGGGTTCCGTGATAGAGACCGGACGAGGTCGAATTTTGGTTTTGGTCGAACGAGACCCTGAAAAGGTAAACGTCACGGTTTTGACTTAAAAAAAAGTATTCCACGCGATTTTCGATAGGAGGAACCCATTATTTATATCAATTTCTTACCAACGTAGGTATTTTTTAAACCATTTCATTCACCTATATGGCCACCATATATTTTCTAGCGGTGTAACACGTATTTATATTAAATTAAATATACCCAGCTTTTTACCAACGTATATTATACGCCGTTTAGTTTACCTTACTGTATAAACAATGGTTTACAGATATGTTCAACGTTTATTTTCTAGATGAATTATAGGTTTGTATTAAATTAAGTATTCCCAGTTTCTTGCCACTGTTATATTTAATTATAGCCGTTTAATTTACCTATATATCCAACGTATATTTTCTATCCTCATAATATAAGTTAATATACAATTAAATATACCAGTTTCTCACCAACAACGTATGTTTTAAGCAGTTTAATATATCTATTTGATCAACGTGTATTTTCGAACCGTACCTATAATATACATTTCTATAATATTACATAACATTTTTTACCAACGTATGGTTTAAACCATTTAATTTACCTATGTGTCCACCGTATATTTTTTCGCGTTAAATTAATATTAAATTAAATATACCCAGTTTCTTACCAAATATTTTTTATGAGGTTTAATTTACCTAATTGTCAACGTATATTTTTTAGTCGAATAATATAGGTTTCTATTGAATTAAATACTCTTTGTTTCTTGCCAACGTATATTTTAAGCTGCTTAGTGAATCAACTTTTTTATAATTTTAAACATTGTCACACCAGTTAGAAGTTTATTGATAATCTATGAATATCTGTTCTTAATTATTCAAGGAATATTTCGACTTAACTATTCTATGAATATTATGATATGGATATTCCAAAATGATTATATGTTAATGTTAAATGAATAGTCAAGTACAATTTCATTTTCTATTGGAAGCACGGCTCGACAATGATGTATCGTTATTAGAATCACGAATATCCAGCTGTTAAGGGGGTATCCCTTTCTATTAGTTGTGATTACAAAAGACTGCCGATAACAGCTATGGATTTGTCGTATTTAAGCAATATATTTTGGTAAACTAAACTTACGTAATCTGCCAAAAGTAATTTTTTACATTAAATTGTGTTAGGGGTGGGTGAGGGTAACTTTTAGGTTCTCACGACAGACTAGTCGTGTTACATATTGATAGATCGGGGAATCAGAGACAAATCGAATGCAAATGTTATTTTGCTTTTTACAGCCACACCTAACGTTATAAATTGTAATAAGGAACGAAACTTGAAGTAATATGCATGTATGTGGTATATTTTGTAAACTACACTTCGTATTCTAATCTGCTCTAACCCAAACTAACCCAAAGGAAATTTTTTGTGTTTCTATGTTTGTAAAGGCTTCAAAGAACCTTTCTTATAAAATTGATTTCGGCTAAAATAAAGTTTACCCGTACATTCACTACAAGACATATTGTAAAGAACTCCCTCAGATGAAAAATGTTTTCCAAACTCTTTTCCAATTTCTTCTGCATTTGTAGTGGATTTTCTGGCCACCTTAAATAGTGAGGTAAAGGAGATAATTCCACCAGATTGATGCCTCCATTATGGAAGCATCAATTGCCAATTTCTTTTCAAGGTAAAGGCTCCATTTGGTGTATAAATGTATTTGGAAGATTAGTTTTTCCGAAGAAAATTATCCAAATAAATACACGTCATTACAATAGCTTCTGCTTTTTCTGGCTCCAAAAGCAGTGGCCATCTTAATACTCTGAAAACAGCAGACAACATACCAAAAACATGTTCAACTATTCTTGTTGTGCGTTTTCCAACCAATCGTCATCATTATCAGGCATCTGCAAAAGAAATTCTGGCAAATGATTTAGATTAGGTTAGATTTATTTTAGTTAAGAATCATAAATAGCGGCCATTTATAAGTTTCTTTACATTTTTTGAATGAGTATGGTCCAAAACATCATGGAAAGGGGGTTGGATTTTGATAAGCTTTACCTATCAGGATTAAAAATTTAAAAAATTAAAAAATTAAAGCAAATTCGTTAAACATGGATTCCATAAATCAAAATAAGACACCCGTATTTTTTATTTGTCAAATAAATTATTGTTGCCATTTTTGTAAGTTGTGTTTTACCATTGCAAATGTTTCTGTTTTCCTATTATGGGGTATCAAATCACGAAATAATGCATGCTACATTTGCCACACATGGCGTCAGACGTGTGAGAGATCGTGTCAGTTTGTTTATGTGGACGGAATCGGTTCAAATGGCAAAAATAAATTAAAACTAACTGAAATTAACCGAAACTTGATTGAACGACTAACCCAAACTAACCAAAAGCACCAAAAAGGTTTAAAAGGTATCAGATCAGATACAAAAAAATGAAAGTAAGTAAAATTGACTCAAAGTAATCGAACTTTGGCGACTAACCAAAACTAACCAAAAACATTAAAATTGGTTATAACGTATCGGATCCAGTTCAAATTACTAAAATAAATTGGAGCAAACTAAAACTAACCGAAAGTTGATTGAACAACTAACCAAAATCATCAAAAAGGGTTAAAATGTATCGAAACAGATTAAAAATATTAAAGTGAGTTAAAACTAACCAAAACGAACCGAAGTTTGGCGGCCAACCAAAACTAACCAATTATTAATAATAATAATAACAATAATAGATAATAATAATAATAATAATAATAAGAATAATAATAATAATAATAATGCTTTATTGTCAAAAAATTTTATAATTCGTATACAAAGCTAGAGATAGAGTTCAAAATATACAGCTACAGTACAAAACAACAGACAAAGCGTTTCGGAAAAAGCCGGTTTCGGTTCAAAAGACTAAAATAAATTAAAACTAACTGAAATTAACAGAAAGTTGATTGAACAATTAATCAAAACTAACCAAAAGAAACAAAAAGCATCAAAAAGGGCTAAAACGTATCGGAACAGATTTAAAATATTAACAATAGTTAAAACTAACCCAAATTAACCGAATTTTGGCGACTAACCAAAACTAACAAAAAACTTTAAAATTGGTTATAAAGCAATGACTAAAATAAAATAAAACTATATGAACGACTAACCAAATGTGACCAAAAGCACCAAAAATGGCTAAAACGTATCGGAACAGATTAAAAATATTAAAGTAAGTTCAAATTAGACCAAATTAACCGAATTTTGGCGACTAACCAAAATTATTAATTAACCAAAAACATTAAAATTGGTTATAACGTATCGGAACCGGTTCAAAGTACTAAAATAAATTAAGACTAACTGAAACTAACCGAATGTTGATTAAATAACTAACCAAAAGCACCAAAACGTATTAAAATGTATACAAATAGGTTACACAAATTGAAGTAAGTTAAAACTAACGAACACGAACCGAATTTTGGCGACTAACCAAAAACACTAAATTTTATTATAATGTATCAGAGACGGTTCGAAAGCATACTTCTTCGGTTTCATGAGTGATTTTTCAAGGTCGCGTCACGACACGGAAAATTTTCGTGAACGTCACGACACGGTTTATGAAAAATTGCTTATAACGTATTGGAACCAGCTCAAATAAGTAAGAAAGTTGATTACACAGCTAACCGGAACTAACTAAATCTATTGCAATTGATTATAACGTTATCGGAGCCGACTCAAATGGCTAAATTAGGTTGAGATTAAGTTAAACTAATCGAAAGTGGCTTCGTAGACTAACCAGAACTAACCAAATCTAGCGAAATTGATTATAACTTATCGTAACCAGTTCAGATGATTAAAATAAGTTGATACTAGGTGAAACTAACCGAAAGTTGATAAGACGACTAACCAAAATTAACCAAATCTTTGGAAATTGATTATATCGTATTGGAACCGACTTAAAAGATTAAAATAATTTGAAACAAAGTGAAACTAACCGAAAGATGATTGAACGATTAACGAAACCTAACCAAACCCATTAAAATTTATTATAATGCATTGGATCCGGTCCAAATGATTAAAATAAAATGAGACTAAGTTGTAACGAAATATTCGTTACATGGTTTTTCATATTTTAAGATTTCTTTATTACAAAGTGATTTTTATGCAAATTTCTACATGCGATTCGGTTTCGGTAATTGGGTGAGATTTCGATAGAAGTTAGATCATTCATACTTAGGTGGTGCTGCCATTAGAATTGTATGCGTATTATTTCTACATCGTTTTCTATAAAAATATTTTTATTGTACTAGCCTTTGGATAGAGGGCGATAGTAATATCGTAGTTCTGATGGATAGTCTCCCTCCTATTCCTTTCGACGCGGTTTCGACCGGAATTAAAATCTCAGATTTCAAGTCAGGGTGAGAGCCCATTTTTTTTTGCTGCGTGCGATTTTTCACATTCAATTTTTTAAGTTATCGAATTTATTTCTCTGTTTTAGGAGTGTCTTATGACAATTTTCAGATTATAGAGGTATTTTCGAGGCTATGATCTAGTCAACAATATTTTTAGTTAGATTTCTAATATCCAGATTTATAAATTGGATTATTCATTCATCCTGGCCATCTAGGCACTTTTTATAAAATATTGCTGAATAAATGATCTTATTGGTTCCTTTACTGAATATGGTTTGATATATTTATCGTGAATTTCGTTAACTTTTACATGAATATTTAACTGCGTAGTTGAAGTTAGCAAGGAGAATTTCTAGCTAACCTCACGTTATTACCGATTTCTGTTGGTATTTTATGTTTTTAGCTAATTCCTGGTTCCAATCCGCCATCCGAGTTAATTTAATTAACTAAGGCTTTACCAAATTTTGGGAAGAAACTGATGGGTAGTCAGTTTACTGCCGGGGGAGGATTTAGGAAATCCTACTTTCTAAAAGTCTAAGATGACTTATCTCTTTTCCTATTTCTAATTTATGAAATATAACATTGAATTTCTTTGAGAACTCACCTTGGATTTTTATTTCTTCTCTCTACCGTCTCTCTCTAGTCGACGGTGGATTTATATTTTTTTTTCCTTTTTAAATCTAGCTTCTTGCTAAACTTTTAACTGAATTTGCTTTGTTTATTTTGCTTGTGGCTCGTAATGCTCACCTTGACGAACAATTGACATTTGGTGAAATGTCGATCAGCTTTGTATTATGATCTTATCATGTACAGTTTTCTTAATGCATACGTTTGCCGTGGGGAGAATTTGCGTAATTATTAATTCACAATTTTGAAGTAATCATATATTTCTATCAATTTTTGACTAGTATTTTGCTTATTTTTAGAACTTTTCTCTTAAATAAACTTTTTGGGAACTTTTCATTTATTTTGCACTTATTTAAAGGTGTGCTTAAGTCAGATTTAATCATTTTCTTCTTTAGCATACTTGAGTATCAGATTCGTTGATGAATCGTGTATATTTGATCATAGTGCATTCCTTCATTTACGAATATTGTATATTTTATCATAGTTTAATTCTTCATTTACGAATCTTGTATTTTTGATCATAGATTTAGTGCTTAAGTGATAGAGTTTGAATTTTTTATGCTGACATTGTTTATATCACTGTTCATTATTTTTCATTTCCTTTTTTGATATCAATCAACATTCTGGTCTAAGACAAGTTTTTCTGTTTGCATATTCTCACGAAAATTGGCCGAAGAGCTTGGATTGATAGTCAAGCATCAACCGAGTGTACCATTGCAGCATTAGACGTATCAGCTGTACAAGACGATTTTTTAAGTCCTTACCCATAAAGGCCTAACAAATAGCAGGCAAGTGGAGAAAAGGAACGAGGTGAAGAGACGTGTGTCCAAACAGGATTGAACGTCTAATCTAAGCTAAGTATTCTACTTGCAAACCTGAAAATCACTGTAAAGACCAGAATCTTTGAGTTGTAACTAATTTCAATTATTGATATTTTAATTGTTTTTTTTTTCACTCTAAAGTCTAACTTATTAAATTATTTTCTCAAACTCTAAAAGAACTTTGTTTATTCAAGCTGCTATTTAAATTGTTCCTTTTTATTGTATTTATTTAAATAAAATTATTGTAAATTTGTTTTTAAGAAGATCTTTTATTTCCTACAAGAAACGAGATTCTGCAGTTCTCAACGTCTATCAAGTAATTTTTGTCAGAGTTTAAGCTTTTATTGGTAATACTTGACAGTTACTTTGAGAATTGAGGCCTGTTATAAATACATACTAACAAGTAAGTAGAATTCGCGATCAATCTATACTAGCCGGCAACTTAGTAAATTTCCAAAAGACATCAGGAACTTAAATCTGCAAAAAAAATTTTACAAATATGTTACATAGTGAAACTAATCGAAAGCTGATTGGATTGGTTATAATGTATCGGAACTGGCTCAAATTAGTAAAATAATTTGAGACTAAGTTAAACTAACCGAAAGTTGATCACACGACTCGCCGGAACTAACCAAATCTATTAAAATTAATTATAACGTATCCGAGCCGACTCAAATGACTAAATTAGGTTGAGAATAAGTCAAACTAACCGAAAGTTAATTCGACAACTAACCAGAACTAACCAAATCTATTAAAATTGAGTATAAATTGTAGGAATTCACACAAATGGTTAAAATAAGTTTATACTAACTGAAATTAACCGCGTTAGATCGGGGATTGAGACAAATTGAATGCATTCTTTTTTGTTTTTACAACCACCCCTAATGTTATAAACTGTAAAAATGAACGAAACATGAGCTAATATGTATTTATGTGTTATATTTTGGTAAACTAAACTTACATAATCTGCTAAGAGTAATTGTTTACATTAAATTGTGTTAGCGGTGGTTGAGGGTGACTTTTAGTTTCTCACGACAGACTAGTCGTGTTGCATATTGTTAGATCGGGGAATCGGAGACGAATCGAATGCAAATGTTATTTTGCTTTTTACACCGCACTTAAAGTTATAAATTGTAAAAAACAACGACATTTGAAGTTATATGCATTTATGTGGTATATTCGGTAAACTAAACTTAACGTAATCTAATCTGATCTAACCCAAACTAACCCCAACTTATATCAACTATTACTTTTATCACAATTATGAGTTTCCTCAGATCTCAAATTTAATACGCGTTATATTCTGCTTCGGCATTTTCAATGTCTATCCCGATTGCATCTTTGTAAAGGGCTTTGAATTTTTTAATGTCTAAAAACGCGTTGACCCAATTCAATGAAATTTTCAAAGTTTATTAGCAGCTTTATAAAGCAGCTTTCAGAGTTCTCAGAGTTACCAGGCGTGCTCTCGGCGCGAGACTAGAGACCTTATTTAAAAAAATACAATACCTAATTATTGAAACTCTACTGGGCAATATTTTTAATCTATGGTTAATGGATTGACCTACTTTTTTGGAACACCCTGTATAATAGGGCAAAACAAAACACTCATATTAGATATTTTACGGGTTGTTGATTCTGCCGTTGAGGAAGTTGACGAAGAGTCTCAATTATTAAACATCGCAAGAACGAGAAGAAATCGAAGATGACGAGACTACTATTGACCAAGATACTCCAACAGTTGTAGCCCGTAACTGAACAACTGAATCTAGTTCTTAACCTATCGCTTGGCCAAAGTAGCAGGAAAAAATCGAGAATCGGAAGATTCGCGAGTTCAAGCAGCCTTTGGTGTAATTCAAAGCATACGTGAGAACGAATGTGCATTTTGTAGCGAGTATATTGGCAATCAACTAAAAAAATTTGAGGAGCATACGCGTGCTGTTGTGAAGCACGAATTTGCCTATGTTCTTTTTTAAGCTAAATTAGGACGATACAAACGGCAATCATCTTCACAATGGAGTACTTCTTCTTATATTTCCAACATGTAATGTTTTATAATTACCCACTGTACCTACTTGTAAATTTGATAATAATAATAATAATAATAATAATAATAATAATAATAATAATAATAATAATATTAATAATAATAATAACAAAGTACGAACAAAGGGAACGGCGCAAACAGTGGACGATCCACAAGAAGACTGAATGCTAGGATTGGTGACATACGAAGAGATATAGATAGGCTAAAAGAATACATCATTGCGTTCGATCAATCATGACTGGCTGTCGAATCCATGCTGGTGATGATCCAGAGAACCAAACACACCAGCAATGTCTTGACACTTTGAAACAAATATTATCTGTATTTTCAGGGCGTTTAAAGAGGTACAAATCGAGTAATAATAGAAAACGAGATATGATCTTCTTGATCTTATTTCAACGATCAGAAAAAACATTCTACAGAGCGTTAAATACGAGGGCTAGCGAATCGAACAACAAATTCCGCAGCAGTAACGATGTTGAAGAATTTTGGACAGAACAGTTGGGTACACCAACCCAGAGCAACATTGAAGCAGGCTGGATTGCGGGGGAGCATCAGACCTCCCAGGAATACGACCAAATGCCTGACGAGCCATTTACGACAGCAGAAGTGTCAAACGTTATCAGAGATACCCATAACTGAAAGGCGGATGATCAATGTCGATACAGCTGTTAGACCACTGAGACCATCCAGCATATTACAGGAGGATGCCAAATGTTCGCAGCAACAAAATATATAGTCAGGCACGATGCAGTCGCGAAGATAATCCATCAGGAACTAGCAGAAAAGCTGTTGCTGCTGCAGACGGAAGGTAAGGTACTATAAATACACTCCCGAATCTGTTGTAGAAAATAGCCACTATAAGATCGCACTTTGCTTACTGACCAGACGGCGACCCACAATAGACCGGACATCATTCTCGTAGATAAGGGCCAAGGAAGCCACGCTGATCGACATCGCCATACCCAGCAACAACAATTTGCAGGTCAAGCACGCCAAATATCGAGATTTACAAGAGAAAATCCGGCAACAATGGGGAATGAAGATAGTAAGAACAGTGCCAATCATTGTGTCATCAACAGGACTCATTCCAAAGAACCTGTTAATAAATATTAAGGAAGCCGGATTGAGCGAACATCTCTTCAAATTGATGCAGAAAGCAGTACTTCTCGAATATTTGTAGAAAATCCGTAGATGCCACCAAGGACCCGATAACATGGAAAGGGTGCCCTCAGAGCTTAATCCTTTTGATATCCGGGATATCTGGGATTAGTGAATATTTATTTGCCTTAGAGGGAGTGTGAACGCCGTAAGGCTAAATAATGATAATAATAATAATAATAATAATCCATAACTTTACGTAATTTTGAAGTTCTTCCATTATGGCCAAACACACTTCGGGAATAATAATTAATATAGACTGTTTCGAGATTTTAAATGTAAATACTAAACTTAAATATCAATTTCCAGTTGCCAAAAAGTAAAGTGTAAATGCAAGCCTCTCTCTTTAACGGCTCATTTGTATTCTGCTTTTCAATTTTTGGCTTTACGAGGAGAAGTACCTAATGTATTAAAAATATCGGGTGTCATTTTGCAAAGATTTGTAAAATGTCCACTATCTTCACTTTGAAGTTCATCTAATAAGCGACTTCTACTGTACAAAGTCTGTTTTTATTGTCACCCACCAACGCATACGCCGCTGTTTCACCTTTTTTTGTAATTACAGAATGTAATATTAAAAACACCCCACAGGCTAATAAATCTTCCTCGTTGCTCAACATTTCTACAGCTCCAGTCGGACCTCGCACCGAACCCTCCCAAACGCTATCGAACTCAAATCTAAATTTTAATGTGGACGTATGCATTCCAATCCCTTTCAACGCCAAACCCCAATGGACAAATGCTTGGGTGCGGTCGCTCGGCGTTGGAATTTCGGTCTGTATGAAACTTTACAAAAATATTTTGATTGCCACTCGATTAAACCGTTTATCAAATAATGTAATCTGATGATCAAATAATTCAATCCCCTAATTAAATAGGTATCAATTACCATTTCAGCCTTTAAAAGTGGTACTTCTCTATGAACTGACATCATTGCTAGTCCATTAGTCGGTTTTGAGACGTTGAATTCCTAAAATACGTTTCTTGTTTGTTGAAAAGTCGAAAATAATATCTTCAGTGTAGCTGTGGAAACTAGAATATGTGTGAATATAGTACTTTGATATGCATTGCGTATCTAAAGGAATAAGAAATACTTAAATTAAATGTTCCTCTGCACACATGTTACAGCGTAAAACCTTATACACTTACATATCGGTAGGTATAAAGGGTGTTTCAAAAAACATGCTCCAACGCTCGGCTGGAGACTCGTCATCCAAAAATAAGAAAAAAAAGTATATCTATAAACGTAGGTCCGGAAATCTTAGTTTTCAACCATTTAAAAAAAACGGCTTTCTTAAAATATCTTAAATATCCTTAGTCCAATTTTGTTGAAATTTGGCAACGCTATGTTTAGTGATAAGGGGCTAATTTTGCTTTAACTAGATTAAAATTGTCAAGTCCAGTGGCGTCCCGGGGGCACCTTAAGTATTATTGACAAAAAATGTATGCCACTGACATTTTTGCAACTTTTATATTTTCTTATGATTAAGCCACTAAAAATATTTTTTTTTGTCTCTTGAGTTGTTTTCGTATCTTACATCGTTTTCGAAAGAAAAGATAAAAACCACATTATTGCATGAAAATTGACGCATATTTTGTCCCGTTTTGCCATGTATGCGAAAGAAATAGGTAGGGTTTGGAAAAAAAATTGACAGATTATGATCTATTGACAAATAAATAAATTTGATATTCTTGCTTGTAACTAAAGATATTTTTGTTGTTAAAGTTAATTTTTCGGTGGTGCAAATATGACTTTTACAAATTATTCTTCACATGAATTAACCGACACTTCTTAGTTTATGGTGAAGCGAAGCAAAATGCACACGAAGCAGTAAAAATTTATCATCGAATATTTCTTCAAAACAAATTTTGAAAATTTACTTCGTCGTTTACGGCAAACCGGTTCTCTAAAACCAGCCAAATCTGATTCTGGACCCAGAAGATACCGACGCGTAGCGTTCAAGTTGAAGAAGCTATTTTGAATAGTGTTCAAAATGACCGAACTACAAGTACAAGAATTGTTGCAAATGAGTTGGGAAATATATCAGCACCCTCTGTCTTGAGGACTATACAGGAGCAACAATTGAGGCCTTACCATTTTACAAGAGTTCAAGAGTGTTGCCTAGGGATTTTGTACCCAGCAGCTGATGTTCGAGCTTATCTTAATGAAACACACCGTGTTCGTTGGATTGGACGTGAGGTCCTGTTGGTTGGCCCCCTCGTTCACCCGATATAAATCCTTCAAATGTTTATTTCTGGGGGCGTTTGAAAGAAATTGTGTATAAAACGCCTGTTCATACAAGAGAAGAACTAATGCAAAGAATAAACAAAGGATTTCAAAGGATTTAATAAAATCGCCATGTTTGTAGCAGAGTGCGAAAATCCTTACGTCGTAGGCTACACGCCTGTAATGAAGCTGATAATCATTTCCATCATTTTCTTTAGTGTTAATTTAAAAAAAAAACAAGTTTATTGTTTATTAAAGGGTTCAAAAAATAAATGTTCATAAAAATACAATTTGTCAATTTTCTCAAAATGGCTTGATTTATCAAGCAAGTAATAAGAGGTAGTTTGTGTTTTTCCGGGTCACACATTTTTTTACAATTATATTAATAGGTATACCCAAATGTACGTTTCTGTTGGAAAAAATGTAATTTAGTTGGATAAAAAATTACCATCTATGCATCACATAATTTTACCAAAGTTTCAACCAAATATCTCTAAAACGGTTTTAGATTTTTAGGATTTTTCTTAACACCCTGTATTTCAAAAACGTTTGTGAACTAATGTTTATTAAAACTTTTTCTAGTATTTTTGTATGGCCAATCTCTCGCCGAGCATTGGTGCGTGTTTTTGTTGTCCAGGGACATGCAATAATATGGTTTTTATTTTTTCTTTCGAAAACGAGATAAGATATGAAAACAACTCAAGAGACAAAAAAAAATTATTTTTAGTGGCTTAATCCTAACAAATATAAAAATTCCAAAAATGCCGGTGGCGTACATTTTTTTCGTCAATAATATTCGTTAAGGTGCATCCCGGGACGCCACTGGACTTGACAATTTTAATCTAGTTAAAGAAAAATTAGCCCCTTTATCACTATAAATAACGTTGCAAAATTTCAACAAAATCGGCAAAGGATATTTAAGATATTTTAAAAATGCCTTTTTTTTTAATGTTCAACAATCTTCAAAGCTAAGCATTTTCGGACCTACGTTTATATCAACTTTTTTTCTTATTTTTGGATGGCGAATCTCCAGCCGAGCGTTGGCGCATGTTTTTTGAAACACCCTGTATATTAAAAACAGCAACTTTGCGAGTGATCAGTGAAATTCAAATAGATAATATTTACAATATACTTCCGAAAATAAAATTTGTATTTTATCAATAACGAAAATGCCACACGCAATAATTGTGTATTAGTAGTAATGTTCAACCTTAATAATAAGTTTGGGTTTAGATGAAGATCAGGGCCGACGAGAGGGGGGGGGGGCGGGACAAATTCCCGGGGCCCGTATGCTTTGGGGGCCCGGAGACCGGGCTTCTATTCAATAATAAAAAACTACATCGATATTATTAAGAGCGCCATCACAAAAGCTAAATTCGGAAAACGCATCGTGACATTTTGTAATTTTATGGCCCTTGTATGGCTGCTTTAATTTATCATAGGTAAAGTATTCGCACAGTATTACCGCTGCGAAATCATACCCTGGAGCCGATGTAAATTCTGACCACAATCTGCTCTGCTACACGTTAAAAATAAAGTTGAAAAAGCTACAAATATCATCTAAGCTAAATAAACTATCGCTGGAACCATTAAAAGACACCACAATGAAGAGTATACTTGCCAATGAAATAAACAACAAGATACACCACATAAAAACGATATCCAACGAAGAAAAATCTATTGATGAAAATTGGACAGATATAAAGGTTTCCATTATTCAAACTGTAGCGGACCTATTACCATGCCCGAAAAGAACAGCTAAAAAGAAGTGGATGACACAAGAAATTCTACAGCTGATGGAGCAAAGAAGAGGCCTTAGGAACAAGAGTAGAGAAAAATACCTCGAAACACATAAGAGAATTCGGTAAAATCAAGGAGGCCAAAGAAGCTTGGTTGACATGATGAGTTTGGCATACACAAAATACTTAAAGCCACAGCTGGAATACAAACAACTAGAAATACAAGTATACTCAAAGACTCCAGTGGGAAAATCATAACCGATCTAGATCACCGTTGCAAAGAGTGGGAGAACTATGTGTCCAATCTCTTCGAGGACGTCAATCGTGAAGACCAACAACACCCCCTCGGAGAAGATCTAAATAGGAGGGGTCCGTATATTCTAAGGGCAGAAGTTGAGAAAGCCATAAGACAAGCAAAAAACAACAAGGCACCTGGGCCAGATCAGGTTCCCGCCGAATTACTTAAACTGTTGGATAAAGACAGCATTGCATACCTGACTACCTTTTTCAACCCAATTTATAACACTGGACAGATACCTCAAGACTGGTTAGAATCCCTTTTCATCAAAATCCCGAAAAAAAGCAAACCCTGCAAATGTAGCGATTTCAGACTGATTAGCCTGATGAGTCACACTCTTAAAATCCTACTACGTATTCTTCAAAATCGCATGTACGCATTGTGCGAGAGTAACTTAACAGAAGAACAGGATTTCGGAATGGATTGGGAACTAGAGAAGCCCTTTTCTGCATGCGGGTCATTCTCCAAAAGTACTGTGAGTTTCGAAAGAACGTTCATATATGCTTTATAGGCTTCGAGAAGGCTTTTGATCGGGTTCGACATGGTCTGCTGCTCGAATATATGGAATCTATAGGACTTGACAATTACGATCTTAGGCTACTGAAATACCTATACTATCATCAAGTACCTACCGTTAGGGTAGATCTAAACACCTCTTCAAGTAAAATCCCAATCAAACGGGGAGTACGTCAGGGATGTGTTTTGTCGCCTACACTGTTCAATATATATTCTGAGCAAATATTTCGTGAGACGATGGATGGCCGAACAGAGGGTATAAAAATCGGAGGAGAAACCATAAACAACATTAGATATGCCGAGGATATCGTCATCTTGGCTGAAAGTCTAACAGACCTCCAGACTCTGGTTGACGCAGTAAATGAATCAAGTCGTCGAAGAGGATTAAAAATTAACATCAACAAAACAAAATGGATGGCGGTGGGAAAGGTGGATGTTGACCCGGGACAACTGCTTCTGGATGGAAGGGCGGTGTAGCATGTTGATCACTTCAAATATCTTGATAGCTGGTTGAATGCGGAGGGACTCAGATGAAGAAATCTTAACTCGAATTGGAATACCTCGTAAAACATTTATATCATGGAAACCAGTTCTGTGCAATAGAAGTCTCTCCATGCACTTACGAAAAAAGATCTTTGGGCGTGGCACATGAAAAAATGTTCTACCTCCGGCAGCGCCTGCAGCGGGCCTCCACCTCTTATACTGATGAAAGACAGTATAGGGGCCCAAAAAGCTGAAGAGTCCCGGGGCCCGTTTCGGCTCTCGGCGGCCCTGATGAAGATAATAGTGATAGTGACACAGAAATACATTTTTTCCAACTGTATGCAGAAATGTTACTATGGTTTTTATTAATTCCACTACAAACACACGTAATCTTTGTTAATTTTAAAAGCCTTTAATACTTCTAAGATCCTGTTTTTGTAACTTTCTTTAAAATATATGTTATTTTCTATCATAAAATTTTGAATTTCTGCTTTTGTGCTATTAGAACTAGGAAACATTTTTACTTGCCGACTGTGGTAAGTAGCGTTGGCAATCACGTAACTCTATTTTTAGGCGTATTTTTAAGAAGACGATGTTTGAACCAATCTTCAAAAAGTTTTGCGTCAGTGTCTTGTGATAATCTAATAATAAATCTGTTTTTATGTGAAAGCAGCAGATAGTTTGAAACAAATCCATTTTCATAACCTGCATGTGTTATCGTTATTATTTTGCCTTTACTTGAAAGAGCTTTCGTTTGGCATTTTTTTGAAAAATCACTCCATCCTTTTCTTGCAGTGTCGTGTATATCAAACCACGTTTCGCCAAGGTAGATAATTGAACGATTTTCTGCTGTATACTGTTTGATAGTAGTCAAATATTTATGACGCCATTCCCGTAAACGTTGAGATTCCATTAGGGTTTGTCTTTTTGTTCAAAAACCATTTTGAACACTTCTTCAAATCTAACGATTTAGTTTTGTACAGTTTAACATTCCACGCCACTGTCCTCGCATTCCAAACAAATTAAAATCCATAAACGTCATCTCTTGTTTACAACGTTTATCTACTGCGCCTGGCAGTCTAGAAAGCTAAAAGTTAAGCGTCCTGAAAAGGCCTCCGACCAATCATAGCGCTTCCCGCTTTATCCCGGCGGTATTACTAGCGCCATCTGTTGTAACCACCTTTACTCATCTGAAGCCGGCCGCGTATCCTAAACCCATCTGACCAATCACAGCGCATCCTCCAGGATAGTCACTTTACCCAACCTAAAATTCCCTAAAAGTCAGATCTTTAATAATCGAATTTCATGAAAACTAGTCAGCAGATTTCAACCGGATTTGTATTAAAATTCATAATATTAATTTAGACAACCGGTCATGTTAAGTTTTTACACAATATCTCTATATTTACATTATTGCCCTTTCTATGTCCAATTATCCCGCCAAAAGGGGCGGAGACAAAGAGGTGTTAACAACTCATTCAAGTTGATCTAGTTCCCACGTTCTAGAATTCAGTATTACAAAGTTGCATCTCGACTCTGCACCATGTAAGTCGCTCTAAAGGCGCTGTTCCCGCCGACATGGCGTCAAGCCGCCATATCGGCCAGTTTTCACGTTTTGAGACCTCATAAACTATCTAGTTCGTTACTCAAGTGACATAGTGATATCCAGCCATACTCATCGTCATATCAAGTCTACAAAAAGGTATTTATCGGCATCCTGACTGTCATTATGGAGACCCACTAATCTCTAGTTCTAAGCCTACAAAAAGGTATTTATCGGCATCTTGACTGCCATTATGGAGACCGACTGATCTCTAGTTCTAAGCCTACAAAAAGGTATTTATCGGCATTCATGTCATGCCATTATGGAGACCCACTGATCTCTAGTTCTAAGCCTACAAAAAGGTATTTATCGGCATCCTGACTGCCATAATTGAGACCCACTGATCTCTCTAATTCTCAGAGGCTGTACCATCGCAGTACAGTCTCCAATGGTCTTGCCCATGGGTTTTTCAACATTCTCTATCACGAGTATACCACTGGGTTACTATACTCTTGCCTTATTCTAATATAAGTATTACTCTGCACTAGCCTGCATACATTCTCTGGCCTTAAACCGCATTCACAAAGGCATCAATGTCATGCTATTATGCAATAACTGCATACCCTCTCAATCTACTACATTCCAGTCATTCTTATTTGCAAGAAATTGAAGCACATTGTACATTGTACATAGAAGCTAGCAAGAGGCCTAGCAAGTAGTGTTTTTCAAAGTGACTCTCCCAGTGTTGGAAGATATAATGCTGAACATTGAACGTTTCTCGTCAATGGTGAACATAGCGTACATATTAGCTTATAGTTGGACATTAAGGTAATATTTATCCTGTTATTATTGCTTGAATATTGCTTTATTTCATATCAAAGTTATCTCAGCTAAGCGAGCCATATGTAGCTGTTCTGCAGGAACTCTAAACAGACATTTACCTGTACATAGCTTCAAGGTTATATTTATAATCATATACTAGTTTAGTGTTATAACTATTTATGCAATGGTTTAATTTTTAAGAGTTTTATTTATGTCATATTCTTCAAGGTCGAAACTTGCCTCGACTGATATTGTTCATATCGTA
The DNA here is from genome assembly GCA_016904865.1 of Pissodes strobi. Lineage (NCBI taxonomy): Eukaryota > Metazoa > Arthropoda > Insecta > Coleoptera > Curculionidae > Pissodes > Pissodes strobi. Next base: position 25,648 of record MU186945.1, read on the forward strand.
GCACTGACTACGTACATTCATTCAATGTTTATATTTTGTGTATTTATGAGCTTCTAGTTATTTTCACGTAAAGTAACTTATTAAAATATTCATATAATGCTAAAGCTTTTTGTTTTAATTACAAAAGGACTTTAGAACTAGCCCTATTGTAAATGTTAGTGCCTAAGAGCACATCTCTTTTTGTTTAGAAAATCGACCAAGATCGACTCTGAAACACTTTTATCAATCGTATGATATTTGAAGCCCATTTTCAACAAAGTTCTCCTAAGGCTTGAAATGCTACAGGAAATATTTGTTTCGTCGCTGGCCAACCTTTTTTTCAGGGAAACCAGTGTAGGTACATACATTTGATAAACTTTTCTTCTTTTTAAATTCATATAATCCTCGAGAATACTTCCTATTTTGCTACAGCCATGTCATGGCGCTCGACGAGCTGTGCGTGTGCGAAGATGTTGATTGACACGGTTCTTAAATAGTTGTAGGTGGCAATTAGGGGGAAACAGATGTCCTGGGAGTGAGTTCCACAGTGATGCAGTGCGCCAGACAAAGGAGCTCTTGTAAAGCCATGTTCTAGGATTCTTGGTGTTTCCAGTTGTACGACAAACTGGTGCGCTCTTGCCGTCTGTCGTGACTGTCTGACAGGCGTTGTCAGGAGTGGGATGACGCGCCAAATCATGGGAACATCTGGCGTAAGACTATCTGTAAAACATCTCGGCCACATGTCTGCGGTGTTCCAGACTATCCAGATTCCGGGTCGCCGACAAGACGCACAGCTCGCTTCTGAATGGAATCCAGCAGCTTTAAAGTGTGCTTTGGTGCGGCACCCCAGACGTGTGAGCAATATTCTAAGCACGGTCTTATTTGCGTAAAGCAAGAGCAACTGCTGCTGTGTATACAGTTTTTTGTTGCGAAATAGCGCACCAAGCTTCTGGGAGGCTGATTTTGCGATGTTAGCAACGTGGTCATGTCAGGACATATTACTGTTAACCGAGTCACCCAGCAGTCTTATTGACGAGGATGAAGGAATGGTCGATCCTGTCATAATGATGTCAGGGCCCAGTGTATTGGGTCTGGGTATTTGGGTCTCTTGACGTAAGGGTTTTTCCGATCTAAAGTGGGAGACAAGGGTACTGTCATCTGCAAAACTGTAAACAGGATTATTCGTTTCCGTCAGCACGTCATTAATATAGATGAGTAACAGAGTTGGTGAAAGTATTGCGCCCTGAGGCACGCCCACGTTAATGGTGACTGTGTCTGAGGAGATGTGTCCATCAATTGCAACGTGCAGAGATCGGTTCTTAAGGAAACTGGCAAGCCAGCTACAGAGAGAGGCTGGCAGTCCGAAGGACAACAGTTTCTTGAGCAGTATGTCATGCCAAACTCTGTCGCTTGAGACTCTCCGTCGTTCTCAATTTCCCTACTCCATATATATCCTGTCGATCTCTCTTTGCGAAAGCCGTATTGATTATCGCTGATTATTCTGTTATTCTCGATGTACTTGAGTAGTTGCTGATTGACTACACGTTCCATGACTTTGGAGATCATTGGAAGCAAGGCAATTGGGCGATAGTTTGAGGGCGTGGCTTTCTTGCCTTTTTTGGAACAGGTTGCCCTTGAACGACTTTCCAAGAAGATGGGTAAATCCCTTTTCCGTAAGACAGAGAGATGAGCCTGGAAAAAACGGGTATTAGTTCGTTGGCGCAGTTCTTTAACACGATAGCAGGTTTATACGAATATCACGGTGATGAAACTTGACTTCTGCTATGGTAGTGTTGATGTTCGATATATTGGGGAGAGCCTTGCCTTGGGGGACGTCTAAAGTAGAATGCTATGAAAATATTTTGGCGAGCATGTTAGCTTTTTCCTTGGCTGTAGTCGCCGTTCGTCTGTCAAAAGTGGGAGAGACGTTTTTGTAAAGTTATTACTTACTGCCTTTGCTACCGACCAGAAAGTCCTGGAGCCACTGGGGCATTGCAAAAGTTTATTCCTGATCCTTTGATTGTGTTTGTCCTTAGTTTTGTCGATCACAGGTTTGCATTCGTTTCTCAGTTCGACAAAATAATTGCGATTTTCAGCGGTCTGGTTTTGCTGCCAGTACTTGTAGGCTTACTGTTTCTTACCTAGAGCTCTTTCACGTCTTCTGTCGAACCTGGGCTTTCCTTTTGACGGTAACTTGATGGAATATGGGATGTATGCTTCAATTCCTGAGGAGATTACTTGCATAATCTCTTCGCGGCAGACTGACAGGTCGTGAGTGCCAAAGCAGATGTCGAGCCAAGGAAATCTAGGTAGAACTTCCTTAGATCGTCCCAGTTTGCAGAATTTTAATGCCAGATTTTGTAGAGGTGGCAATTCACAAACCTTTGTAATAAGTTTGTGGTCCTAATGGCAGACCAACTGTAATTGTGTACTGGTCAGGATTGGTGGTTAGAAAAAGATCCATGAGGGCGGCGAATTCGCCCCTCTCTGAGATTCGAGTTGGTTCGTCTACAAGTCGAGTAAGCCCGCAGCTGATGGCAAATGCTTCAGCTTCTCTACCTTCGTTGTCGGTCTTGCTGTGATGTTTGAGCCAGTTGGTGTTGTGGGTATTGAAGTCTCTCAGAACGATTATTTCTGAATTGAGGTGATCGACCTGTATTGAGTCAAATGTGATAGCTAATGTGTTAAAAAGCTTTGGTAGGCTCTATCGTTTGGAGGGCAACATATAAACTTAGTTATTCCCTTGGCGGTGAACTTGAGCCACATGACATCAAGGTTGTTCGGTTCGAAAGTTTCCTCGCGGTAACATGATAGGTCGCTTCGGACAAAAAGGCATATTCCGAAGTTATGTCTAAATTATGTGTGTAAGTCGTAACCAGGATAGGGGTAGTTTACTGTTATTGTTGTAGAACATAGTTGTGTTTCTGTAAGGGCTAGTATGTGTGGTCTATTTGCTTGTAGATGTTGGTATATCGAATTTATGTTTATATTTAGGCCTATTATGTTGCAGAAATCTGTTCTAAATTGTTTCGGTATTTTTGCTATCTGTGAAATGCGGAATGAAGGGCTCCCAGGGCCACCCAGAGCCCGGAGATCCGAATGGCCGGGGCGCAACAACCTGCGGAATATTTTGTTCCTGGAAGCACCATCATGTCCATATATTCCTACGGTGGAACCCGGAAGCAGAACGTGATTCGGAAAAACCACTTAGCGCTTTCCAGTTCTGGTAGGGTGGTCTTTCCCCGGACGATGCGAGTAGGCGTATACATCTACCACCTAGGGCCGCCTCCACTGGAAGCATCGGCCTCAGACTCATTCCTTTGGTGGTCCCTAGTCTGACAGGGACAAGAACGGGGTTGGTTGGGTCACTCCCCAGTGATCAGCTCCAGACTTTGTACTTTGGTGTTCTCCAGCCTGGAGGAGGACGATGAGATTTGATGGGCGTGGCAACCCGATATGGCGGGGGCGTCACTCGCCGTAACCAAACTGCTCTCACCAGTTTGACGTTCCTGCCTGCTAATGCAATGCATCCCTTCTTGTCACAAACTGTCATTGATCAGCTCCAGACTTTGTACTTCGTTGTTCTCCGGCCTGGGGGTCATTTTTATTTATTTGTTTACCATCGGGAGATAAATGCTTTCTTCTTGGAGTGGCACTACCAGACACACCACTATCTGCACAAGCCCATGCATGCCACATTCTAACATTAATACAATTTAAATCATTTGCCGAAAAGCAATAAGAACTAAAAATAAAAATTTCAATATGATATTTATATCACCGAACATAATACGTTTATGTTCGGTGATTTATATAGCCTACTTCAAATGGTAAAATCACCGAACATATTATATGTTCAGTGGTATAATTAGGGTTACTGGGAATAAATAAAATTTATATGCTGGCTCTGTCTGTTTGAGATCTTTTATGGTCCGAGGAATAATTAGGGCTTCATTGCAATCAATAGGTCAACGATATTTTATGAATTTTACTATACATATGCGGATAGGGGGCCCAAGGGTAACAGGACAAATGGACTAAAAATGTCGTTTTTCGACAAAAAGTCATTATTGATAAAAGTTTCTGCTTCTCGCAAAAATAGTAAAACGGTCTAGAAAGCGAATTTTGGATTCTTTTTATAAACATGACTCATAATCATTTTTGAAAATGAAGTTTTTAAAACAGCAAATTTAAAGAGGGTTAAATTTAAATTACGAACAAAACAGTAAACGGTTTCACATTCAAACATTTGAATGGTCGAATATTTGAATGGATACATAGTCGAATATGCTAATAGTCAAATATTCGCAAAACCGATTAGTGAAATATCCGAATAGTCGAATATTCTAATTTTTTAACTAACAAAAAAAAATCGATTTTTGAATAGTCGAATATTTCAATTATTCGAATAAAATTCCGAGCCCTAGTAAAAACGCGTTTTGTTCCTGTAGCGTGGTTGATTCGTGACAGCTGTCATCGCATTATTGGTGCCTAGAAGAGCCCACCGTACATTGCGACCTCATGGCTACGCATTTTGTCATCGATCGATCGGGGTTCTAAGACTTCGAAGTAGATTTATCTGTGGACATTTGTAGCTGGAATTTTCCATTAATGAAATAATTAAAAAGTATTATAAAACCTTTGCGATGTTCACAACAATTAGGAAAAATAAACTTATGATATGTTGAAAATGATACGCCCATGGAACTACAATGCAATTTTGATATATTATGTTTAAGGTCAGAATTCGCAGTACCCGATATGGTTTAAAATTCAAAACGAATGAGCCAGCATGAAATGATCTGCTTTGCTATGCACCTGAGAGGAAGTGAAATAAAATAAAAAAACATGTTAAAACTGTGTGGGCCTATGCCATAAAAGAAATTCTTGCATTTTTTAAAGTGATTTGTTGATATGCTTGCTGAATGTTATTGTTCTTTTGAATTCAAGTGGCATTGAACTTGAGTCAATAGACTTTTACTCTCATTCTGCTTTTAGACGAATGTATTTTGGCAAGCAGCTCAGCCGAACGAATGTTGGAACACATTTTAAACATTGCATATTAAGAAAAAAATCGAGTCATTAAATTGGAATAGAGCAATTTTATTCATATACTGTTGACGAAATAGGCAATAAGAACAAGAAAAAGTGACGCTAATTCCCCTGAAAATGATATTTTTTTATTATCTTATTTAGCGCAATTATGAGTGTCAAAATATATTAATTTTTATGGATAATCTCGAATTTCGATATATATGTTTACTAAACTTGATGCTCTGACCAATTTAATTATTTCTGTATCAGAAATCAATCAATTGATAAATTACTTTTGAAACTGTGTTATTTTAGTACCATTTTTTTGGCATGCGTAATATTTGCAAGTCATATTAAAACCCAAAACATGTACCTTTATCATATTATCCAAAGTTACAATATTGCTATTCCAATAAATGATACGAGCAAATGAAGTTGGAAGGAAATAGTTGTCCGAATTAAAAGAAACATTTTGAGGTCATGAGAAATTTTATCTACAACACGATTGCACCCTTCATCTAATGACAAGTGACCCCGGCGCAGTCAACTGTCGAAACTGCCTAATAATTCACACTTATAAAAGTCCCAAAAATAATGAAGTTATATTGGGAAATAAAAAATATATACCAACGACATTAAGTTTAAGCAGTACAAATTGCTGCGATCTTACAAGACTGCTAACATTAGCAAGACTATCTTCAAATTAGAAACGCAAACCAATAAATTTCATCAGCACCAAATTTTACAACGCTATCATTGTTACCCTGGCAATACTAACTATTTTTTTCCTAATTATAAAGAGGGGAAGGAAAAAATGCCCAACAATTTTCTATTATATTGTAACTGCAACACACTGATAAATATTGAAAAAAATAAATCACAATAAAACCAATAAATTTTGAGAGCTAATCTAGCTCCGTTGTGTTCGCTTCTTAATACCATCACTGAACATATACGTTATATGTTCGGTGATACCACCTTTATAAAACGCGTAAAATATAATATATCCGTCATCACAAATTGGAACTTCCCGAGGTGCCAGTAAGCTACATCGAATTTACAACTTCGGACAAAATTGAGAAATATGGGGCACTTATTTACAAAAGTGAAATTGCTACAAATTCCGGAGTTATGAAAATCGTGGTCCAGAGCGATTGGGTTAGTGTGCTCATTTTGTTTCAAATCTGGCATATGGTTAGAGAGATAATAACTCGTTTCTAGGCATTTTACACATCGTTTGTCCTTCCTGGAACTACCGTTTTGCTGTGCTCGCTATTATTTTGCATTCTCCTATTGCATGCGCAATGGTCTCATGGTGTTGATGGTATTTCTTGCCTAGCTTATTTTTTTTGTTTTGTCCATAATGTACCTCTGATTTGTACCTGTTCCTGTATCGCTAATATGATACCTTCTATTTCTGAGTAAAGTTGTTCTTTTTGTAGTCATTTATATGCGTTTTGTTTGTGTTGTTTATGACGGAAAAGTGTTCTCCATGTAATTTTTTCTATGACCATGTATATTTAATCTTGTGGTATTTGTATTTGTTGTCGTGTAGTTCAGATTATGACTCAGCGGTGTAAATTCTTTGTCTGCTTCTTATGCGTCTACTTTACGCCAAGAATCTGAGGATTTTTGGGATGTGCGGATATCAATGAATCTTCTCCTTCCTTCTATCCGATCTATTGTGAGTTATCGTTTGCATGAGTTTGGGTATAGTTTTCTGTCTTTCTTCAGCACAGATCTTGTGAGTACAATTACATCTTGTGGATTTGTTGTCGTCCATTTTATTACTTCAAAAGAATATATTCATGAATTTGAATAGATGCTTTAAATGTGATTTTTGTGGATAGGATTAGTGTGTAAGGTATTCCTTATATTCTTTAGTTAGTTGTTTTTTATTATTGTGTGGTCTGTTCTTGTATTCTGCTGAAATCGCAAATAATTATGCAATGCATGCTTGATATTCCTGTATGCTATCTAAAATCTCGTTGTTCATCTTTTCATTTGCCTCTTTTTATACATAATCTTTTGCAATTGAGGGGCGATTTTTCAAAACTGCACATCTACAAATTTGGCCGAAACGAGTTAGGCACGACATCTTGTATTTAATGTAAAGATGCATCGAGTACAGTAAAGAAATTTTGACAAAACTAAACATCTACTATGATAATTAAATGGCAAAACTGCAGAATTTTCTCAAAAGTGTACATCTACAGTCTATAAGTTTTCACAAAACTAGCTATCTACTGTATCAAAGACTATTAAAGCATAAATTCTACATATTTACCATTATTTTTAAATCAGTTTAAAGTAGACGTACGTGTCGCGTGTCGTTGCAATATTTTTAAAATGGCCGATTATGAAACCCCAGTATTATGTGCGGAGGGCGGCCGTAAGGCTAGAAAAACGCCGCGAACTAATCATAAGAAAACGTATTCCGATAATGGTGAGTTATCAACCATCTCTTGTACCTACTCATGGACTAAGTTTGAATTCCGATAAGAAGCACAAAAGCAGCATGTGTGAAGTAGCTGATTTATCTCCTGACGATATGGTGCATTTTCGAGATCGTCTTTACTCGAATAAAACAAAGATTCTTCAGGATAGTTTTTTATTAAAATATATGAAGGCCAAAGTTCCTGTTAGACGAACTGTGAAAGATCCGAAAAATCAGAGGCGTGTTAACAGCACAAACAATATAGCTGCTATATTGTTGTGGTAACAGTCAGCTACTTCATTTGGGTGGCGGGCGGAAGGCAAAGTTGTTCCGGTTTGTGCAGCTACATTCCAAAGTACTTTGGGCATATCACGAGCTCGATTACAGCGATTAGCAAAGAATCACGTGATAACTTGGGATTTGTGTTTATTTATGACAAAAGGGTAACTTGTGCCAAAAAATTATTTTTTAAATTATTTTAAAAACTGTTTGCATTCAAATGTTTAATTAAGGAGGAGTAGTTGTCAAGTTTTGAAAAAATCTGTAAAAACTGTTATTTTTTTATGACACTTTGTTGATTAAAATTACGAAAAATCTTGGGATTTTTGTTTATTTATGACAAAAGTGATATGTATATCTTAGGTTAACAGATATATCATACGTTTTCAAACTTATCATTTGTTTACGTTTTGTCAAACAAAAACTCGTTCTTTTTAGGGCCTGTATTCCACGAAGATCTAATTATTTTACCATACGAACGATAATATATGCGTGTAAGAGATATGGATTACTTCCTATACTATAACATTTGAATTAACCCACGAAGGGTCCTCGAGTGAATCAAAAGTTTGAAAAAACCAATAAGGTAAGATATAAGTAGCAACCATTGTGTAGTCAATTCATGTTAATAGATCACAGGTGTAGGTACTCCTAATTTGTGACCATGCATCTAAAACTAATTTTAATTGACATGTTCAATTTTAGCGTATACTGGACTCGATTACAATATCAAGATGAGAATAGAATCCAGGACCCCTACTGAAGTAATGTCACAAAGATAATGTTTGCCAACGCCATGAGATATAGTTTAAATGTAATATAACTAATATGTAACTATACAACAAAATATATACGGTGCACATGCAAATTGGATACTGGTTAATCAATATTTGAATATTAGCTATTCTACTCGTCAATAGTGGATATACAATTAACTATATATGGCGTTTACCAGGTTGAATAATGGTTATGCAATTGCTGTATTAACGGTATACAGGCCCTAATATGAAAGCAGGATAAAATATGCGTACGGATATATCACAAAAACTTAAATTAATATGATTATTTCATAATCAGTATACAGTAATTGTATAATCGTTATAGTTTAGCGATACTACTTTCAGAAAAACCGATTGTATATTGGCCAAAAACAGTTAATTTGTCACAAATAGTATACCAGTTTTGTACTATGGTCATTCGATTTTTGTATAGTGGCTAATTTCTT
>MU186945.1:43428-81729 GCA_016904865.1 Pissodes strobi
AAGTGAAAAGTAAAGCTCCGGCGGAGGAAAAACGAAACTTCACGGCCGCCTACACAGTCGAGTAATGACGGATTTACTGACGTTTGAAGAAAAAATAATATATGTAGACTAGGGCTGGGTTATTTCAATATATGGATGTGATTTTATCGGGACGAATATAAAAAGCGAATCATGTTATTGAAGAAATGGGAAGTCCTTTCGTACAAGAAGAACTGGAAGCATTTATGTTTGAAAATAAAATATAAATTGCTTATTATTTTTGAAGCCTGGCACGCTGCAAAAGAGCCAATATGTGTACTATCGGTTGAAACAAGACAAGAAAAAAAACGCTCTAATAAGTTCGCCCCAACCAAAGGCGTTTTTAATGGGTAAGATGTAGCTATATATCGACCTGCAGTATCATTGCCATGTCTCGCAACAGATTCCAACGGATTAGGTGCTTTCTAAGGCAATTTTGAAACAAGACAAAAAAACGCACCAAAGGCGTTTTTAATGGGTTTGTATCAAATTGCAAGAAATCTTTAAATTCATCTTAACACTTTTGCGTGGATGAGCAGTTAGTCCCGTTCCAAAAAAGGATTCTTTTCGGTTTTATATGTTTATATGAAGCGTAAGTCGGACAAGTATGACTTACAAATTTGGGCCATGGCTTACTGTAGTTCCGAATATACAGCGAATATCCAAATTAATTTAGGTAAGTTATTTTATGAAAAAAGATATGCAGATAATTATTTATCATGGAATTTGAAATTTTTATGCAACGAAGGAACCAAACTAGAAAATGGTCAAGAACAAAGAGTAGTGATGGACCTGGTAAACCATTTATCAACAAGATATGGAATAACCGCGGATATTTTTTTACCAGTATTGTTAAAGCTAAAGCTTATATTCAAAAAGAACTACCTTCCTGCAACATAATAAAGTATTTTTAAGCATATTTGCTTTTATGGAAAACAAAACTAGTTTCCTACGTACCAAAGGAAAATGCAGCGGTTATTCTTTTATCGACAGAACATAGCAATGACAAAATTAGTGGAAACATCATCTTACACTACACAAACTACAATGAAACACAGTGTGCAGTGGACCAGTGGATGTGGATACAACAGATAAATTGGCAAAGGAATACACGACACAAAGAAAAAGTAATCGGTGGCTTAATTAAGCAAATTATTCTGGAGGACATTTCACTTGATCCCTTGAAAAGTCACCTTGTTTATTAATCTTAAGAAAAACTATATATGCTAACTTAGCAGTACTCAGAATTATATTGACAAAATAATAATATTTTACAATTCCTCATACATACCTTACTTAATAAAACAATGAATGGTTTCAAACTGCGTCTATTAATGATTAAAACCATTTATCTTTTTGCGGTTAGGGATATTTCGACTGTCTAGAGGGCAATGATTCACTTGTTTGAGAAAAGCGAGTTCAACAGCATGTGCAAGTCTGAAAGATGAGTAGCTTATACGTAGAATTGTTGATAAAATGTAGGAAAATATGTACCTACGTCAAATGGCTCGAATAACAAGTCGCCTAGTTTAATATAAAAAAGGAGTCATAATATGATTAGAATGGTCTAATGCAATTAATTATAATTGAAGCAAATAGTTGGCTCAGGGATCTTGTGTGCACGAACGATAGATTTTGCTTACTCATCAGAAACTTAACTAAAGATAAGATTTTAAAAGTGTAAATGTATCTAATCTACCGTGCATTGCTGCATACTTGATACGACCATTTAAAATTGGCATAGAACCATAAGTATATGCATAGAACACGTCTTGCTTGAAAATTACCCCGACACCGTCCGGTGTATCAGTTTGAGTTTTGAGTATCACGTCCGCGCGTCATCCGCGCATTATAACAACAGGAGATAGGTACACCGGATTTGACCGGAATGATAGGCTGCAATACTGCGAAGCTGCGATACTGGAATATTGCGAAAATTCATGTGTATGTGAACTTATTTTCTCTGTCTAATTGTATAAAACACTCCGTAACTCGGTATAGGATCTATTGTTCTCCTTAGTACAGCAATTCGACCGATGCCAAGAACGGCTAACAGAATAATAATCCCCGAAAAAAAACCCTTGACAGGCCCTCCTTTCCTATTTCTAAATAGTAACATCCTTACAATATCTTAAAATACGTGATAAATTACTAGCCTGACACTGTGTAAAGGAGAGTTCATTACTCAAATTCGTAGAATGCTCACACACACTTGACATTATTTTACGACATAAAAACTAATAAATTTACACAAGAGGCCTTGCCTTGTTTGTTTTTTTTTTGTTAGTGTTGTTTGATTGAAGCGAGCGGAGGGCCATGCCTGAAGTGAAATAATAGTCAACGTTTCTTAGGAATTATATGATACACATACAGTTTCATAATATTGCAATATTGCAGCCTCGCAGCTTCGTAGCATTGCAGCCTGTCATTCTTGTCAAATCCAGTGTACAAAGACTTTTGTCTTTATAACAAGGTCTCGCGTTGCAGACAGTGGAGATCTCAGTATACTGGCACTGCCGCAAACGCTGTTCCACCTGTCGGCAGAATCTCTGAATTTATTACGCCAGCCACTATATACTATCGTTGACTGATATTATTTTTTTTTTTTTTTTTTTTTTGTCAAGGTGTAAAAATGCTCCCTTATGCACACCCTCGGTTGAGGGTAGTGTGGGGCTCGCCATAGGCATACCCACCAAAAATCACCATCTCATGATGCTAGTAACTCTACCTCACTATTGCATCTTCCTTCTTCGGCGTGTTGGCCTTCTGATTCTTCTTGCGACTGGTTCCAGGCAGGATACAGTAATGTGTTGTGATATTGTTGTGGTGTGATGTTTTATGTTGTGTGTTGTTGAGATGTGTGTTAGTGGGTTAATTATTTTTGGGTTTTTTGCTGTAGTGTTTAGCTACAGTTTTTTATGGGTTAGTAAATGTTAGTATTATTATTGGTGGTTTTTCATTTATTTTTATTATTTTTATTTTTGTTTTTTATTTTTGTGATTTTTATGTAATTGTTTTTGGGATTTTTATATGTGCTTATATTGTGTTTATTGGAGGTTCTCTTAAGCTTTTTAGCCTTGCCCTTTCCGGTCGGTCTTCCCCGTCAAAAAGTGATGTAATTAGTGGATTTGTGTGGGTGCGTACTTGTTCCAAGAATCTAACATGTCTATTTGTTAGGTGTTCGTGAATTGTTTCGATTTTAAGGTTTGCGTGTATTTCGGTGTTGCGTATGTAACATGGAACGTTTGTTATTTGTCTGAGTGTTTTGTTTTGAAAAACTTGTAGTTTCTTTTTGTTTGTCTTGCTTGTGTGTGTGTATGCGATGGCACCATAGAGGACTTTGGGCTTGATAACTTGGTTGTAAATTAGAAGTTTGTTCTTGATTGACATTGAGCTATTTCTGTTAATTAAGGGATAGAAAGCTTGTTTTGCTGCAATGCCTATGTTAATTTTATTTTGGATGTGTTGATTGAATGATAGTCTTCGGTCTAAGGTCATGCCTAGATATTTAAGAGTGTTATTCCAACTTAATTCAGTGTTTCCAAGCTTAAGATTTGCTGGTAATCTACGAGAGTGGCTAATGAGCATAGCCTGAGTTTTGTCATTATTAATTTTGATGTTCCAAGTTTCTGCCCAGTCGTCTATAGAGTTTAAGTGCTGTTGTACGTGTATTTTGAGTCTTGATATATTTCTGAGTGTCGAATATATGCAGATATCATCTGCATATATTGAGAGCTGTACGTGTGGGTGTTTGGGTACATCTGAAGTGTATAATGAGTATAGTGTTGGGGAAAGCGGGGAGCCCTGGGGTACGCCCGCTTCCATGATTCTAGTGTTTGAAAGTTCAATATTTATTTGTGTGACGAATGCTCTTCGCTTGAGGAACGAAGCAATAAGTTGTGTTAAAGGTATTGGTATGTTGTGTTGTGTATGTAGTTTATGAATGAGTCCCTCATGCCATACTTTATCGAAGGCCTTTTCGATGTCGAGGGCCACAACTGCGGTCGCTGCCCGCCTTTGTAGTCCTCTAGTCGAATCCTCGACAAGCCTGGCAAGTTGGAGTTCGGTGCTATGGTTTTTTCCAAACCCAAATTGCTCATTTGGGATTAGATTGTGTGCTGTTACGTGTGTGTTTAGTCTATTGAGTATGAGGCGTTCCGTTAGCTTGCTCAAGGAGGAGAGCAGACTAATAGGATGCCAGTGTTGTGGGAATGTTAGATTCTTGTTTGGTTTCGGTATTAGTATGATCTTTGCTTTTTTCCAATTGGTTGGAAAGTGATTTAGTTGTAGTGTTTTGTTTATTATGTATGTTAGTTTTCGTATTGCCACGTCTGGTAGGTTTTTCAGTGCTTTGTTTTGTATGTTGTCTAGACCTGGGGCCTTTTTTGGGTTGAGTTGCGCAATTAGTTGCACAACTTCTTGTGTGTCAGTTTGTTGGGTTTCGTCTTCTGGTAGTTCGTTTATTTGTCTCGTGATTCTTCTGTATGATCTCTCTATGGCCTCTTCGTGATCCATATCCTGCGCTCCATCCCCCAAGGTGAACTGCGACTCCAGCGAGTCGGCAAAGGCCTCAGCCTTGTCCTCGCTAGAATACGCCATCCCCCTCAAGCCATGGATCGGAGGATATATCATCTTGCCTTTATGCTGCATGTTTTTAGCTATTCTCCATAGAGAGTTGTTTTGTATGTTTACTGTTGTCAGGTGAATGACGGAATGTCCATTTGTTGTTTTTGTGATTTTTAACGTCTGTTTTTATTGTATTTGTTAGTCTATTTCCTTGTCTGTTGAGTTCTGCGCTGCCTGTTTGTTTGGCTCGTCTTTTTAGTCTGTTTCTTAGTCTTATGTTTTGTTTTATGTTTTCGGGAAGTGAGTATGGGTTGCTTTGTCTTGTGTGTACTGTTTTCTTGGCTGTGTTTAGTGCTGTTTGTATCTCTTCGGTGAAGCTTAAGACTTGATTGTCTAGCTCCGCCTTAGAGTTTATATGTGGGATATGTTGTGTGTTATCTTTTAAGTGTTTTTTGAAAGTGTTCCATTGTATGAATGTTTGTGTGTGTGCTCGTGCGTTTTCGTGTATGTTGTTTATGGTGATGCCAATTGGAGAGTGATCTGAGGCAGATAACTCCTCCAGATTGTCAATCACCACGTTGTGAGGGATGTTGTGTGTGATTGCGATGTCTAGTATGTCGGCTGTTTCGCCGCGAAAGTGGGTGGGTTCGGTGGGAGCGAGTATTGTGTAGTGTAGTGTTTCTGCTGTCCTGAGTAACATAGTACCATTTTGAGTCGTGGTTCTACATCCCCAGGACCTGTGTTTGGCATTGAAATCCCCGGCAGCTAGTACCGGGTGTGTATAGTTAAAAAGTTTCTCTATTTCTGTGTGCGTGAGTTTGTTTGGTGGCGGTCTGTATACCGAGTGTATCACCATATCTCCGTCAGTTAAACTGACTTTGACACTGGTTACCTCTAGTATCTCAGACTGTGGTGTGAGTATTGTGTCGTGTTTTATGCTGTTTTTTATAAAAATGGCCGTACCGCCTCCCCTGCGGTCCGGTCTATCATTTCTATAAATTGTGTAGTTTTGAACGTGTAAATGCGTATGTGGGCGTAGGTAAGTTTCTTGCACGAGTGCTATGTCTATGTTGTTCTCAACCAGATATTCCGCGAATTCGTATCTCTTGGGATAGAGGGATTCGCGTTCCAACTGATCAAGAACAAGTGTGGTGGTGTATTAGCCATTGAGATTAGCGAATAACCTCAATGTCGGGTTGTTTTGGATTAGTGTTGTGATGGTATTGATTTTTGCCTTAATCTCCTCTTCGGACATCGTTAGCAGTGTGAAGATGTTGTTGTTTGGTGCGTTTGTTTTTTTTGTGTTAATGCCTGAGTTTGGTATGTTGTTTTGTGTGATTGGTTTTGGTTGTGGTTGTGGCTTCGTAAGTTGTGCGTAGCTGATGTTATTGCTCACCGGCCGTGTTTGTGTTATGGTTCGTTTTGTTTTATTGTTTGGGTTTTAGGGGCAAGTTGAGTAGCTCGCTGGGTGTTCACCTCCACAGTTACAGCACTTTGGGGGGGTGTTCATGGGCTTTTTACAGTCCCTGTAGTGATGGTTTTCTGCGCACTTATGGCAGATTGGGGTTGCTTGACAATTGGTTACTGTATGGCCAAATTGTTGACATCTGTGGCACTGATTGTGCACACGATGCTTGCTGCCTCTTTGTATTTCAACTACAACTGGCATGTAGTTGATTCGAGTTTCATTTAGGATGTTTGAGTCTGATTGAGGTACTAAGACCTTAAGCATCTCTGTTAAGATGTTTCTTCTTGTTCCAGCCTTGAGCCAGAACATCTCTATGGGTGAATAGCCCTTTGCAATAAGGTCGTCCTTGATGTCCGACAATGGGATTTTGCCGTCTAGGCCTTTTATGATTACGTTTAATTTCCTATCCTCCGGTAGGAAATACGAATGGTAGGGATATTTTTTGTTTTTTAAATAAGTCGTGATCCGTCTATGATCATTCGGGGTTGTGGGGGTGATTTGAATCCCCAGTTTGGATTTTTTAATATTACCAAAGTCAATTTTGGCATATGTCAAGTCCTGGTGGATTTTGACCCAGTTTTCTGGGCACCTGATTATAATTGGAACCACTTCTGACTTTTTAGGTGCCGTGGTGGGCTCTTCTGTTTGGGCTTTTGGTGGGTGGGCTAGTCCCAGGTGTTTATTAACAGACTCTTGTGTTGCCACATTCGTCATTCGTGGTATATTTGGCCTAGGGTTTGTGGGTTGGGTTATTGGGGGGCTCGTTGCCCTAGGCCTTTTAAGGGGCGGGAATTCCCTGTCATTCGAAGCTGGCATCTCTGAGTCTGAATTGGAGTTGGTCTCCATTTCATCCTCAGTGGGGGGGGGCTATAGCTGTGGGGGTTTGTTGTGATATGTTAGTTTCTGCGTGTGTGTTTTCGTTTGTTTTGTCTTGTTTTTGTTTGATTTCCGTCAATGTCTCCATAAGTACGTCGTGGTATTTGTCTTGATTTGTCTGTACGTTTTTCATTGTAGTTGTTGCTTTCTCAAGTTCTATTTTTAATTGCGCTACTTGTTCTGTCAGCGTGCAGTTTTCGTTTTGTAAGTCTTTGTTTTGGATCTCGAGTTTACGTATGTATTTCTGTAATTTCTCCATTTGATCGTCTTTTACTTGTCGTTTGCTATCTAAACTTTTAGTTTGTGTTGTGTATTGTTTTGTTTGTGTATGTAATGTACTTACAGTTTCCTGCCTTGGGTCGCTGTTTCTTCTTAGGTTATTTCTTCTTATTTTCTCCTTTTCTAATTCAGCTAACGTGAATTCCTTTCCTCTGTTGTTGTTGTCCATTTTCTATTTTGTATGTTGTCTATTTCGCCTTGGTTTCGCTTTTCTTGCACTTTCGTTGGTGTTGATACCAACCCTCCGAGGTACGTGCACCCACGTAGGTACGGTACTCGGAAAGTTGGAGTCCTTTACTACGACTTAACGATTTTCTTTTGTATTTTCGGGATAAATCCCTAACGAATTTTCTTTAATAATTGCAGATGCAATGCTGGACATTACATCCACAGTCGTAGTAAAGGCTTTTGCGCACTGGCACTCACTCACGTTTTTCGTATCGATTTCGGGTTGTAAGCTCGGCTTGTCTACACGACGGTCGACAAGAGAATTGACTGATATTATTCAGTTAACGATACTATATTTATACGATTAGACGAACTTGCCTTAAGTGAAGTTCGATCGTAATTATAGATACTAGAGTTCTGTCCGAAGATATCACTTTAGTTCACTACGTAGTCCGCCTCTGGAATTCTGGATACTAGTTGCGCACCAATTTTAGGTTACGTAATTATACGTATGGAATATTTGTTGACATTTTCCATTTCTGATTTCTGTGTTGTGTTCGTTTTCTGCGTCTTGCATTGTATTGTATTTATTTATTTAAATATTTAAGTATGGACAACAAAAGAAAAGCAGTTGTATTAGCAGCTACAGCAGTTTCCTTGGCTGTCATCAAATTGCAAAGTCTTAAGAAAAGTAAAACTAATAAAAGAAGAAACAGGTCAGTTTTGGCGAGAGATATTTTCTTGAAAATTCTAACACAAATTTGAATTTACCTAACCCATAGATAAACCTAAACAAAGCAAGGCTCTTGTAAAATAATTACGATCTACCAAGTTCGTTTGATCGGATGATTATACCAGTTCATGATACAAAGAATAACAGGTATGATATTGCGCACGCCACTATCAGCTGACTCGCTCCTGTCGACGTCACAATGAGAGTTGCCGCCATTAAAATCCACCGGTTTACAAGGGGACTTTCATGATATTTTAAGC
The DNA here is from genome assembly GCA_016904865.1 of Pissodes strobi. Taxonomy (NCBI): domain Eukaryota; kingdom Metazoa; phylum Arthropoda; class Insecta; order Coleoptera; family Curculionidae; genus Pissodes; species Pissodes strobi. Next base: position 51,797 of record MU186945.1, read on the forward strand.
TTTGTTTATTTTGCCGTGTATTTTGTGGTGTTTTGTCAGCATTTTATGAGAGTTGTGACATTTAAGTTGAATTTGGAGACTCTTTAGTGTAAAAAAACTTAAAACAAATCAGGTTATTAAAACTATTTTGAACTATTAGTTAGTGTGACTTTGTGTGGACAATAGTAACTTATTTTGTTGTTTTAAAACCTATATGAGGTATCATAAATAATTAATTATTGAGCAAGTAATTACGACAATATTAATTTGTGATTTTTAGCATTTTTAAGGTTAGTTATAAACTACACATATTAAAAATGCGTTGTGCTGTAGCTGGTTGTCTGAGTGACAATCAGAAAAACGTGCTGACAAATCTGTAAGATTTCATGCTTCTCCCAAAGACAATATTGTTGAAAAACCGTGGGTTACTGCTTGTTGTCGTAAAGACCATTTTAATACTAAAACCTCGAGAATTTGTTGAAAATATTTCAAGTCAGAAGACCATGAAATAAATTTGCAACATGAATTGTTGCAATACGAATCCAAAAAAGGACCCAGTCTAAAGCGCAATGCAGTACCTTCTCTTCATCTGCCAAAATCAAAAGATTTATCTGTAAACCAGGTAGAAAGACAGGAGAGGCTTTCGAAGAGAGAATCGAAGAAGTTTGTGGAATATATCCTTGCTCAGTGCTAGTGCAACAATGGATTTTGTGGATTACATATATAGAACATTGGATATTAAACAATTATTTGTAACTGTTTTTGTAGATCTGCGAAAGACTTCAGTACTGATATTTTACCCAGTGATTGTGGTGTGCCGCAGGGCTCGTTTCTGGGGCCATTAATCTTTTCACTATATGTATTTAAGTTAAGATGTGCAGGACTTATGGCACGGTACTTTACTTTTGCTGATGATACAGCTTTGGTATACACAGTTACTGCATTAAATAGGCTTGTAAATGATGACCTAAAGTTGTATCTGAACTGGTTTTACAATAAATTAAAAATCAATACTGACAAAACAAATTTCTAATATTAACATTTTTGTTGTGATACACGTAAATATAACACTAACTAGGCTTAAATAACCCGTATGTGCAAGCATGTAAATCATACAATAGAGTACTGGAAAATATTAGAAATCTTATTAATTATTTTCTTTATAAATTGATAAATGTTTACATTGATAGTAAGGAGTTTTTAAAAAGAATCCTTTTTAGAGTTGGTCAGGCAAATACGAGATGCACAGATTTGTTATTTATGTATGCACCTAGAACTAATATTTATAAAGATTCTCCATTGATAAGGCTGTGTAATAATTTTAATAGGTATTGTAGTATTGTATTTCAGTTGAATTGTTTAAAAAACAAATAAAAGGAGAAATAGATATAAGGATATGTTCCTAGTTTGTAGGTTTAGTTTTTAGTTTGATTGTATCTATTATTTGCTTTGTAAAACTTGTTGATACAAGAATAAATAAATAAATAAATTATAATGTTTTTATAAAACTATTTAAGTGGTATCTAAATATTAGCTAGAATCTCTCCGACACAAAAGTTGTAATTAGTATGTTCGAGGCTAGAGCTTAAAGCACTGATTAGGGATTTATTTATTTATTGTATTGTAATATTGAGTTGTATTAAATAAATGTTATAAAAAAATAAATAAAAAGTTTGTCTAAAAAGCCTTGTTTAATCTTTTTTTCATTTTTAAATAAATACAATTCCGATATGAGAAGATAAATAAGTAGATCTTTCCATCTGTGAAACAAAACCAATCCACTATACCTTCCCTTATAATATCAACTATATATCTATTATAATACCTAATATTTCTTTATGTTCCCTGCTATAATCATCTATAATAAAGTGCATATAGTAGCAACTCTGCTGAAATGTCAATTAACAAGATTTTAATTATTCTATAAATTTCTTTTGATAAAATCTTCGTTGCTAAAAATTTGTTTCTTATTTATAAAATTTCTATGCATGCTATCTCTTATATGTGCATTCCATATATTGAACATTATTTCTCAATTTTGATGTATATTGATTATTTATTTAGTTTATTAACAAATCAAAATAATAAAATACCTTTGTCCACGACTACTTAATAATAAATCAATATTCTGCTTCCTAGCTGAAGGAATATGATGCTCATATTTGTAGTAGAGTGAATTATAACAGCTGATAACAGTGAATTATGATAAATCACCCTTTGTATTTATTTTACATATGTTGCTATGCCAACGTAACACTCACAACATTCCGATGCGTAGAATGTTTATCTTATCTTTTATGTTAATTAATTTTGACGTTTAGAAATGTCAAATATTATAAGTAAGTAAAATAGCTCCGTTTAAGTGAATATTAATATTAAGTGGCATATTAAGGACTTATAAAAAAATTAAGGACTTATAAAAAAATGAGTTCTGAGATTGATAATAAGCCCTGTACACCACCAGAGATAGTAGAGGCGGCCAAATTAACAAGTCTGGGATTGCTGCCACAAAAGTCTAAGGATCATTACATGTCTGCCTATAAAAGTTTTCTGGACTGGAGGATTGCTAAAGGCATACATTCGTTTTCCGAATCCGTGTTATTAGTATATTTTAATGAGCTATGTGCCAAATACAAAGCTTCACCCTTATGGACAATCTATTCCATGTTGAGAAGTACCTTAAGCATCTATAACTCAATAAATATTGAAACTTATCCAAAACTACGAGCTCTATTAAAGAGAAAATCGGAAGAATTCCAAGCAAAAAAAGCTGCAACCTTCACACCAGAAGAGGTGAACAAATTTATAAATGAGGCTTGCGATACAAAATATCTTTCAACGAAGGTTAGAAATTATGAATTCCATAGTACCTAGTTACATTTTATTTAAAATATATTTTTTTTAATTCAGGTTGCATTAATTATGGGAATCATGTGTGCTTGCCGGGCAAATGAAATGTATTCCATGAAAATCGAAGACGTGAAAGATCTTGGATCAGCATTTCTAGTTATGATACCCAAAACGAAAACAAAAGTTCCTCGGAAATTCATGGTTACAGATAAGTTTTATACAATTTGTAAAAAATATCTTCAAACACGTCCTGTGGATTCTCAATCAAATATCTTTTTCCTAAGATATCATGGTGGGAAATGTACTTCTCAGAGAATAGGAATCAATAAGTTTACTGCTATGGGGAGAGAAATTGCAACCTTTTTGAAATTACCAAATCCAGAAAAGTATTCAGGCCACAGTTTCCGACGTTCATCTGCTACGCTTCTTGTAGATGCAGGTGGGGATATTACTGCATTAAAAAGACATGGCGGATGGAAAAGTACAACCGTTGCTGAAAGCTACATTGATGAATCAATGAATAATAAAATGAACACTGCCGAAAAACTCGGAATCTACTTATTCCAACCAGATTTTTGATAATATTCAAAATTCATTCACTAATTTTGATATTAAATCCTTGCCTTCAATAAAATTCGAAAATTGCTTTAACGTAACTATTAATATCAATAAATAATGATGGATATCTAACTTTATCTATATTCTGTTACCTTGTAAGTTTGGCATTCTTATTTAGAATTATTTTGTTAAAAAACAATACCTACATATTATGTTCAATAAAAACGTTCTATTCTACACTGACATGCTTTATTCAACTTTGATGTAGTAAAAAAATAAGACGTTAAATAAAACGAAATTATCCACTTTAGCTATACAAAATGATAAAAAATCAGCTGGTAGTAGTTCAATCTATCGCCCTAGAATAACTTTACTCCAATAAAGTTGGTAGTAGTATATTCTCTTATAAGGAATTTGAAGCAATATCATGAAATTCAAATAAATAGATATTACGTTAAATAAAACAAAAATAATTACAGACTTTAGTTACACAAAACAACAAAAACTAAGCTTCTGGTAGTTCAATCTATCGTTCTTCACCAATTCTACTCCACTAAAGTTGGTAGAGGAAGTAGGAAGTTTATTTTTACTTATCTCCTTAATGTTTGAAATATTAACGAAAATTCTCCGACTACGCGAATTTTTGAAAATTATTCCGAATAAAAAAAACGAGGAATTAATTCTTTAAAAAAAATTCTTGTACAAAGAATATTTCCGAATATTAATTTAAGAACGAGAAAAATTCGGTAATATAATTTTTCAGTGTATTCTACTTATTCGTGGGAGGCCACGAAATACATGTCAAACGCCGCGCCGCGCCATGGCTCTGATTACTGGCAATAGTTTTGGTGTTAAAACGTCAAATTTAACCATGCAACGATTTGAAAAGTATCCTCCATGTAAATTTTGTAAAGAATCGAGTGAAATCAAAATGTACCATCGAAAATTAAAGTTTCTAACATATTTATTGGAAGAATGTGGGTCAGGCGTCTATTCGTCAAATTTGTTTAATATAATTAAACATCATCTGCTATTGGTTTCTATCAAATACAGACTTCTTCGTGGACCAGAACAAAACAAAATTGTTTCAAAGTACTATATTTATTTCATCAAACATAGAAACTTTATAAACTTTGATGATTGTGTCCTCCCTTATTCTCCATTAGAAAAAGAAGAAGTGGCTAAAGAATTCCAAGAACATTTAGACACTGTAATTGAAAATAATTACTTGTAAATATAATAAATATCAATAATTTACTGTTTTAAATAGGTTATTATTAAAAGGCTTGGAATAATGAAGAACATAAGATAATAATAATATCAGGTTCTGTAATTTGATACTTAAAACAGTATAAATGAAATTGAAATACGTGCACGAATATGTTTATTAAAATACAAATTACTGACTTCAGTTATAGAAAACCAGAAAACGTCAGCTGCTGATAATACGATGTATAATTTTTCTGCAAATTTATTTTACTAAAGGTGGAAGAAAAAGTACTATATAGGTTCATTATATAAAGCATTTTTCATCGAACAATGCTGTTACATAATATTTACTATTGCCACCAGCAGGTTACATACATTGCGCTTGCACCCAAACTAACCCAAACTAACCGCATCATTAAATGAAAAATGCTTTATATCGTAAAACACAAGTACTTAATAATAAACTTCCCAAATATACTTGAAAGTAGAAAAATTCTAGGTGACTACAATTCCCGATGCATGGCAATGATGACATATTGACGTTTTTCTTATCTTATATTTTTATTAATTTTGACGTTTAAAATTGCCAAATTTCAAGTAGTGACATTTTTCCCTATAACATGAACACAATAGTTAAAAGTATAATTATCATGAAAAATACACTCGCCATAATTATTATTATAATGGTCGTGGACAAAGTATAGTATTTAATTCGCAATTTATGGCCATTATTCACTTGGGCGACTTGCGCCCCTCGCCTACGGCTCAGGACGCAAACGTCACCCTGCGTGAATAATAGCTATCATAAATTGCTCGTTTAATAATATACTATTCAGTAACCTAAATAAACCCAAAACAGTGATATATTAATAGCGTTTTTATTCAAATGTCTAATAATGATCAATTAAATATAATCGATATAACAGTTCTTACGGCAACTATTTCAAATAACTCTCATTGTGACGTAATGCGCGAACTCGACCGAATTGGGCACTCGGGAATATCATACCTGTTATTCTTTGTATCATGATACCAGTCTATAGATTCTTAAACTGTGATTATACTTCGAATCCGGTCAGAAGATGTCACTTTAGATTAGTACGTAGATGTTCAAAGATACAAGAGTATTGATGTTGCGAGCTGTATCGGCAAATTTTCCTGACTAGTTGGCGGATGCATGCACAGGGTATCCCATTTTCGTTGTTATTACGGGGTATCTCACTTACGAGTAAAGATAAAGGGTTATGGTTTTCGCAATTACTCTGCTACTTTTTTTGTGAAAAGAACAATGGTATAAACAAAATTTTTCATAGCCAGCTGCGTTCCTGATATACAGGGCGAAATTGAAAATAATGCATTTTGGCCCCCCCCCTCTTCGTATCTCCGTTATACTTTAATATATCGCAAAACCAATTTTTCCTTTATTCCGGAAAACATTAAAAGACCAGGTTGCCTTCTTTCTGGATATTTATAAATTAAAATTATATTTAAATACTGTAACTCATTTTTTATTACATCTGTTCTATGGCTTTCCGATTTGTTTGTGGAACAGCCGGTGACACATCTTCTGCCGAAAGTGCTAATGTCATAGTCGTCGTAGCGTTTTGGCTTCCTAATTTTTCTCACTAGTTTTTGTCTCTTTTTTCCATCTTTCTTAGTTTCAGTTAATTTCACTCAATGTCTAACTATTAATTGTTCCTTCTAATTCATATTTCTCTTTGATTTTCGCTTCATTGGGAATCCTCTCAAATTACTTTTCTAAACTCTTGCTTTATAATCATCACTTTTCTTTTCATCAGCCTCACCATAAGCTACATTTCTTGCTATTACTAACTTATTTATTTGGATCCCCAAACGATATCCACTGTTTGTGTACAGCTTGTCCCATTTTCGATGATATTACGGAGTTATTAGTAAATATAGAGAGTTGCGGTTTACGCAATACTGTACTATTTTTTTGTGAAAAGAACGATAGTATAAATAAAATTTGCATAGCCCGCTTCGTTTCTGAGATACTTGCCAAATTGAAAATAATGAATTTTGGGACCCCCTCGTATCTCCATTTTCCTTTAACATGTCGCAAAGCGAAAGACTTGCTCTTATACATTTTTTTACGTAGAATCCAGTGGCGTGGCCAGAATTTTGCTGACCTGTCGCTTACAAAATTTATATTTTCTGTAATATTGTATTTTTTACGATGGCTGAAAATGAAAATTATCAATATTTTGAAAAATATGACATGCTAGTCTGCTTTATACAGAGCAATGATAACTTCCGTGAAGCTTCTAAGCTATATTTCAATAAGTTTGTTTGAATATTTATTTACCTTTTGACTTATTTGGGTTTATTTTTTAATTAAGTATCATTTTAATTTATAGATATCCCGAAAAAAGGCAACCTGGTGTTCTAATGTTTTCTAGAATAAAGAGAAAATTGATAGAATATGGAACGTTTATCCGGCCCCTACCAAAAACGTATAATAAGGAAAATCGCGGTAAGGATGGAGGCAACGTTCCTTGTTCTACCATTTTTTTCTTTATTCCGGAAAACATTAATAGTTCAGGTTGCATTCTTTCGGGATATCTATAAATTAAAATGATACGTAAAAAAAATAAACCCAAATAAGTCAAAGGTTAAATAAATATTCAAACAAACTTATTGGATTATAGCTGAGAAGCTTTACGGAATTTATCATTGCTCTGTATAAAGCAGACTAGCATGTCATATTTTTCAAAATATTGATAATTTTCATTTTCAGCCATCGTAAAAAATACCATATTACACAGAAAATATAAATTTTGAATTTTGTCACTGACAGGTCTTGCCTCCATTGATCTAATAAGCTCTGCCTACTAATACTAATACTGCTGTTTTTTTTATGGCAGTGGCACACACTCTAAAGGGAGACCCTATGGCGCTCGACGAGCGGTGTGTGTGCGAAGATGTTGATTGACACGGCTCTTGAATATTTGTAAGTTGTAATTAGTGGGAAACAGATGTCCTGGGTGTGAGTTCCACAGTGATGCAGTGCGCCAGACAAAGGAGTTCTTGTAAAGCGATGTTCTAGGTGTTTCCAGTTGTACGACGAACTGGTGCGCTCTTGTCGTCTGTCGTGACTGTCTGACAAGAGCTGCCAGGGGCGGGATGAGGCGGATCAAATCCTGGGAACATCTGCCGTGAAAGTATCTGTAAAACAGAGATATCTCGGCTACATGTCTGCGGTGTTCCAGGCTATCTAGATTCCGGGTCGCCGAGGAGACGCACAGCTCTCTTCTGAATGGAATCCAGCAGCTTTAGGGTGTGCTTTGGTGCCGCACCCCAGATATGTGAGCAATATTCTAAGGACGGTCTTATTTGCGATTTGTAGAGCAAGAGCAACTGCTGCGGTTTATAGAGTTTTTTGTTGCGAAATAGCGCACCAAGCTTCTGGGAGGCTGATTTTGTGATGCTAGCAACGTGGTCATGCCAGGACATATTGCTGTTGACCGAGATACCCAGCAGTCCGATTGACGAGGATGGGGGAATGCTCGACCCTGCCATAATGATGTCAGGGCCCGCTGTATTGGGCCTCTTGGTAAACGTGGCTGCTTGGGTCTTTGCTACATTGAACTGGAGCAAATTTCGGTCGCCCCAAGTTTGAACGTTCTCCAGGTCTTGATTAATTTCTGTAATCTGCTCCTGTCTGCGGTGATGAGTCTCAGTCGCTGGTAAGGGTTCTTCTGATCTAAAGTGGGAGACAAGGGTACTGTTATCTGCAAAACTGTAAACAGGATTATTTGTTTCGGTCAGCAGGTCATTAGTATAGATGAGGAACAGAGTTGGTGAAAGTATTGCGCCCTGAGGCAGGCCCGCGTTGATGGTGAATGTGTCCGAGATGTGTCCATCGACTGCAACGTGCAGAGATCGGCTGTTAAGGAAACTGGCAAGCCAGCTGCAGAGAGAGGCTGGCAGTCCGAAGGACGGTAGTTTGTTGAGCGGTCCGTCTTGCCAAACTCTGCCGAATACCTTTGAAATATCCAACGCAATCGCTCGAGACTCTCCGTAGTTCTCAATTGTCCTACTCCATATATGAATGACATAGGCCAATATATCTCCTATCGATCTCTCTTTGCGAAAGCCGTATTGATTATCGCTGATTATTTTGTTGTTCTCGAGGTACTTGAGTAGTTGCTGATTGACTACACGTTCCATGACTTTGGAGATTATTGGAAGCAAGGCAATTGGACGATAGTTTGAGGGCGTGGTTTTCTTGCCTTTTTTTGGAACAGGTTGCACTCGAGCGACTTTCCAAGAAGATGGGTAAATCCCTTTTCCGTAAGACAGAGAAAAAAGCCTGGAAAAACGGGTGTTAGTTCGTTGGCGCAGTTCTTTAACACGATGGCAGGTATTCCATCCGGTCCTGATGCCTTTTGCGTATCTAGATTTTTAAGGATTTTACGAATGTCACGGTGATGAAATTTGACTTCTGCCATGATAGTGTTGATGTTCGATATGGTGGGGAGAGTCTTGCATTGGGGGACGTTTAAGGCAGAGTGCGAAGAAAACATTTTGGCAAGCATGTTTGCTTTTTCCTTGGCTGTAGTCGCCGTAAAGTCGCGCTGTAAAGTTGTTACTTACTGCCTTTGCTACCGACCAGAAATTCCTGGAGCCACTGGGGCATTGCAAAAGTTTATTCTTGATCCTTTGATTGTGTTTGTCCTTAGTTTCGTCGATAACACGCTTGCATTCGTTTCTCGCTTCGACAAAATAATCGCGATTTTCAGTGGTCTGATTTTGCTGCCAGTACTTGTAGGCTTGCTGTTTCCTACCCACAGCTCTTTCGCATCTTCTGTCGAACCAGGGATTTCCTTTTGATGGTAACTTGATGGAATTTGGGATGTATGCTTCCATTCCTGAGGAGATTACGTGCGTAATCTTTTCGCAGCAGACTGACGCACGGGTCGTCAGCGCCAAAGCAGACGTCGAGCCAAGGAAAATCTAGGTAGAACTCTCTTAGATCGTCCCAGTTTGCAGAATTGTAATGCCAGATTTTGCGAGGCAATGGTGGATCCTTCTGTTGGCAATTCACAAACCGTTGTAATAAGTTTGTGGTCGGAAGTACCTAATGGCGGACCAACTGTAACTGTGTACTGATCAGGATTGGTGGTTAGAAACCGATCCAGGAGGGAGACGAATTTCGCTCCTCTCTGAGATTCGAGTTGGTTCGTCTACAATTTGAGTAAGCCCGCAGCTGATGGCGAATACTTCAGCCTCTCTACCTTCGTTGTCGGTCTTGTTGTGATGTTTGAGCCAGTTGGTGTTGTGGGCATTGAAGTCTCCCAGAACGATTATTTCTGAACTGGGGTGATCAACCTGTATTGAGTCAAAAGTGGTAGCTAGTGTTGAAAAAAAGCTTTGGTAGGCTCTATCGCTCGGAGGGCGATAGAGACAACATATAAACTTAGTTAATCTCCTGGCGGTGAACTTGAGCCACATGACGTCAAGGTTGTTCGGTTCGAGTGTTTCCTCGCGGTGACATGAAAGGTCGCTTCGGACAAAAAGGCATATTCCGAACTTATGTCTAAATCGGGTATGTAAGTCGTAACCAGTATAAGGGTAGTTCACTGTTGTTGTAGAACATACTTGTGTTTCTGTAAGGGCTAGTATGTGTGGTCTATTTGCTTGCAGATGTTGGTGTACCGAATTTATGTTTGTATTTAGGCCTCTTATGTTGCAGAAATCAATTCTAAATTGGTTCGGTATCTTTGCTGTCTGTGAAATGCGGAATGAAGGGCTCCCAGGGCCACCCAGCGCCCGGAGATCCGAATGGCCGGGGAGTTTACCTCCGGAATATTTTGATCCTGGAAGCACCATCATGTCCATATTATTATATTCCTACTGCAAGAGACAATGCTTATACTATACTCATCAAGTGTCGTATAGAGACACATTTTGTAAAATTATGAATTTTAGGCTTATTATTTAATATACATATCATGTATTGCATATTTATATAGAGCTCATAAAATTATCAATCAAGTGAAAGAAAAATACATAGGGTGTTCCATTAAAAAATACCAGAGTGTCGTATAGACACACATTTTATGAAATTATGAATTTTAGGATTGATATTTAAAATTCATATTATTTATTATATACTATTATAAAGCAAATAAAAATTCCAATCAAACGAAAGAAAAATATACCATTAAAAAATACAAGTTTGATTTATAGCTAAAAATTGACAGCTCGCAGCAAAAGTCTGACCACGCCACTGGATTCTACATAAAAAAAAACTGTATAAGAGCGATTTTTTAGCTTTGCGATACGTTAAAGGATATTTAAAGGATTTATTTATATCGTCATTATTTTCACAAAAAAGTAGCGCAGTATTGCGAAAACCGCAACTCTCTATCTTTGCTCGTAGGTGAGATACCCCGTAATATCATCGAAAATGGGACACCCTGTACAGTACTAAATATATATTTTGTTACGTGGACCTAGTAAACCAATCCGATCTTGTTTGAAGTTATGCTTTGCTCCATATTGGAGTGGTATGAATGAACGGGCAAAACAGATGTTTCCGTTCTATTTATTAAATCTACATACATCTATTCTGATATTTCTGATGACTTCAGACCAGAAGGGTTTCTCAAATTTTGTTTCAAATGTAAGACGTCTGGCCTTTTCCATTAGTATCCTTATGGATTGTTCTATGCTACTCCATTTTATTGCCGCGTGTGTGGCACATTATACTGCATCTGAATATATGTTCAGATCTACTGACCTGAAAATATTCTGTGTATTTACCTTTATTGTCAAAACGTTTTAACTTGCCATATTTCGTTTCTATCAGTGCTACATAGTTTTTAAATTTGTCAAAAGAAATATGATTTACCTTTTTGAAAAATAAATAAAGAGAGTGCCTTTTGTTCTTTCTTTCACTAGGTACTACATCACTATTCTTTTTACTTCACAATTATCCAAAAAATATCACTAACTAAAACAAAGTTTTATCCACAATACCGAAAGAGGATTTTTGCACTCGACGCGCATTTCCCAACCATGTTAGCATCATCAGGAGATGATTAAAACTATTAATAGTATATTATTTTATATGGAGGAAAAGTAATACTTTTCATGGCCCGCTCGTGTTTAACAGCCGAACGGAGTGAGGCTGGTAATAGAGAGCAAGCCATGAAAAGCAGCTTTTCCTCCAAATAAAATATGGTGTTTTTTCTTCAAATGTCGACAAATTAATGCAAAAACGTCTCTTTTTAATAGTAATAATAATTATTATTAAAGATAAGTGGGTTCGCAAGGCGGCTTAGACCGGTGCGGTGTCGGTGAATAGGCTCAGGTTGTTGCTATAGTAATGTAACATAAAGCTGTCAGTGGACACTGTCAACAATAATTATATTTTTAAAATTGCCTCTTCGATTGCATTTTAATTCCGTATTGATAAGCAGTTATTGAGTAAGTTCGATTAAATAATAACCAATTTGTTCCTAAATTAGTGATTTTTAGAAATGCAGTCACAAATTGAGTGATAAATACAAATTTTAGTTTAATAACTCTTAAGTTGTTGGCGCTTATTTTGATGTTTGTATTGTATCTATGTTGCTATGGCAACACTTTTACCTCCGCCGGCGGAAAAGTGAAAAGTAAAGCTCCGGCGGAGGAAAACGAAACTTCACTGCCGCCTGCACAGTCGAGTAATGACGGATTTACTGACGTTTGAAGAAAATAGTATATTATTTTATATGGAGGAAAAGTGATACTTTTCATGGCGCGCTCGTGTTTAACAGCCGAACGGAGTGAGGCTGGTAATAGAGAGCAAGCCATGAAAAGTAACTTTTCCTCCAAATAAAATATGCTGTTTTTTCTTCAAATGTCGACAAATTAATGCAAAAACATCTCTTTTTAATAGTAATAATATCTAATTATTATTAAAGATAAATGGGTTCGCAAGGCGGCTTAGACCACGGTCGTAGGTGGCCTTGCTTAGACCGGTGTCGGTGAATATAATGTAACAAAAAAGCTGTCAGTGGACACTGTCAACAATAATTATTTTTTTAGGATGCGTCTCCGATTGCGTTTTAATTCCGTATTGATAAGCAGTTATTGAGTAAGTTCGATTAAATAATAGCCAATTTGTTCCTAAATTAGTGATTTTTAGAAATGCAGCCACAAATTGAGTGATAAATACAAAATGTAGTTTAATAAATCTTGAGTTTTTGACGCTTATTTTGTTGTCTGTTTGTATTGTATCTATGTTGCTATGACAACACTTTTACCTCCGCCGGCGGAAAAGTGAAAAGTAAAGCTCCGGCGGAGGAAAAATGAAACTTCACGGCCGCCTACACAGTCGAGTAATGACGGATTTACTGACGTTTGAAGAAAAAATATATTGTTTTCCTTTTCCTTCTATTTTTTTAACAGATAATAAATTGTCAGCGGTATATATGCCGATTTTTTTCTTCTGGTAATGTTCCATGTCTACTGGCAACCAGAGTTTCATCTGTCTTAGTAATATTAATTATGTAATTATCTTGACATATCTCACACAAATACTATCTTGCAGTTGTATGTACCAAATGGTTTGTCGTGCCGCTATCGCAGCCTCTCTTATATCAGAATTTATCAGCTACCCCCTAGCTACCCTTATTCGTATATAACATGATTAATTATTCTATTTGGAATAGTTTTAAAGACAAACAAATTAAAAAGAATGATATATCAGTTATAATTCATTCGTGCAAAAGATGCACGTAGAGAAACTACAGTTGATGTGTTTATGGTTTGTTTTTTGCTAAAACCGAAAATCACGAGACTTCTAAGTACTGTACGAAGTTTTTATCACTCCGCCATTTTTAATGAAAAAAAAAAACGAAAAAATAAATTGTAATTATCGCTATAAATTAATAATGCCAAATATTACTGCTTACCTCTTTATTATCATAATTGCTAACTCTGTGTTTTCTTCATTTCTACCTACTTTCGTGCTAGAAAGACTTTACTATTTACTGCTGATACTTAATTCTCTTATTCTGCCATACTTCTTCCATAATCAGCTTATTATTTTGATAAAAATCCCAGGCAACGTTCGATGCCCCTTGACAATACTAAATATCAAAAGATGTGTTAACTGTTTAAAAACTGTCCGGCATGGTAACTTGTACATTGTGATGCCACTATTCTTGAGCTCCTGATCACTATTCAGTGATCCTTAGTTTTTTAGTCTGACTGCATTTCATTGCTCTTAATTTCCTCTGTAACTGAAGATGATTTGCAAGACTTTTAATTCGATTAAAATGCATGTCTTTCGCAGTGGTATTCATCTTAACTACGCTCAACATTCCATTATTAGATTTCAAACCTTTATATCTTTCTGTCTGACGGCAGTCGTCTCGAGCTGTCTCAGTAGATACATTTTACTCCATGTTAAGAAATTCTTGTATCCAAAACAAAGCTATTTATTTAATTAATAAAAATACTTTTAACAAAAATAAAAAGGTATAATTAATTAGAATTCTTAGTGAAGTCTTAAAAATGTTTATCGATCAAATATTAAAATCTGAATGCTCTCTCAAAGTATATCCGTTAGAGCCTCGTCATTCTGCCTAATCAAGAAAAATCATATCGCTAAATTAAAATGGTTTCTCTAAGATCATTATGGCTCGTCGCTGCGTCGCCAGAATAATCGGTCCCTAAGAAATTGCTTACATCCAACTCTTCATAATGCAGCAATTGGATCCGAAATTATAATTTTTTCGCTTTGAGTGTCCCGTGTATAATACTTTCAGTACTCCCCCAGCCCTACAGCTCTCAGATTGTCTGAGAGTTTCAGATTACTGAATCGATCATATAATAATATAACATGAATTATTTTGATAAATCGGTCCGCTACAGAAAATTATATTTTTGGGGAAAATTAAATTGAATAGCGGTTAAACAATCAGTAAGTAATTATAAATAAACATTGCAGATATGTATCTTAATAAAGTGATATATTTCTATTTTCGTACAATTTATTGCAAACGCTATAGACATCACTGTCGATATAATCCACCATACTTTTAACTTTTAACCCAAGTTGCCTGTAATATAGGTGTATGCAAACTATCCAGTATAATATGAAACCTAGAAATAAAGAAAATGTATATTACGGTCATATCGCGATTTCCATGGTCAAATCGCGAAAATTGCTCATTTATCTTGGAAAAACCTGACATTTTGAAGTATGCCCGGGCGCGATTTTACTAGACGCCACTAAAACTCACCGGATCCTGGCCTATCAGGTGATGGGTCCGCCCACCCCACCTGACGTCACACTTTGACTTTAGAGGTTAGCGGTAAAAACAAAAACAACGTTTTTGTTTACATTTGGTCAAGATGTGTAATTTTAACGATTTCTCCGTGAATTTGCATTATTTATGAATATTTTTAGATAGATACTTTCTATATAGAGTATAGATACATATTTATTTAGTGTGTTCAAGTGTTCTCCGAGTAATAGGACTCAAGGAAATACTATTACATCGAGAATAATTTAAGACTGTTTTGGTAAGTTCATTTCTAATGTATAGATTATAGATTTGTTTTCAGATTTAATGCTATTAAAGTAATATTTCAAAATAATTTCAACTACTTACTTAAAAGTTTGTTCGAGTTAATTTATAGTAGGTAATAAGTCTACTAATAGTACTGGTTTTTTTTTGATTTGCAGGTACAAAGTGGATATAATCTCATATTCTTCACTGCTTGAAGCGATACATAAAGATGGATATCTTGAAAAAATATGTCTTAGGTATACCTAGATCCATATAATATCAAAGAAGACTGTTCTGACAGAATTTCCACCCAGATTGTAATTTATTTAGACCATACAAAGAGACAGGCTCATACAAAAAGGGCATATAGGTACAATGGAGGGAATGAAAGCAAGTATCGAAGCTACTTCTCGGAGTCTAGTCTGCTTGTGAAGAAAGCAGCTGTAGTCATTGACATCTTACATTTTAGTATCTATATATACTTGGAAAGGTAACTAACATTGTTATAATTTATACTTATACATAATCAGAAAATATTTTTGTTACACCTATGTGCTTTGACGAGTTAATTTTTGTATGTATTCTTAAGTAGAATGTATGTATACAGTATTAATTTATTTCAGGATATGCACTTACAGAGATGATAGAACCATCCATAGCAGCACAAATAAATTTTACAAATGAGAAAAAAACATTTGAAATTCCTGTTTTTCACAGAGACGAGGAGGAGTAAAATGTCCCTCCAGAAAGAAGCACTCTTTTGCAAGATCTGAGATAAGTAACTTACATGAAGAGAAATTGTTTTTATATAGGTGTACTCTCTTTAATATTGTTAAGAAACTATTTATTTTTGTAAGACTTGATACTTGATTTTTTCATATTATGTAATAAAACATATATTGTGATAATATTGTTAATTATTTTGACATCAAATTATTATGCACTCTAATAAGCATTTGCTCATAACATTTTTTTTAATGAATGGAATGATAATCTAGAGAATATCATTATTGTTTCACGCATATTTTACATGGCACACAGGCGTGGCATAAAATATACCTACCTAGGTAAATCATTATGGAAAAAATAGACTAGATATTTTGAAAGTCCAATTTAATTTAAGAAATCTGCAGTTTCGATTACAGCTCATAAGAAGAAACTGCAAAAAACTTACGAGTGATGTTATATCAAATTATCACATATTTTTTAAACTAAGGAAGGTACAATATTTACTTAAAGACTATAAATGTAACTAACTATCTCTATGATAAGTATCTCTACAGTATTACCATTTAGAATCTATACACAATTAATATGTTAAAACTGCATACATGTAAGTGGTTGCTTTGTTTACTTGCTCCATTATTGTACCAAATTGTTTCATGCACCTTAAAATAAATATAAAATGTCATTTTATAAAAAACATAATATAATAACTTATTATAAGAAACATTATAATAATATTCACCTTTTGAAGACTTTACCTGAAATTCTCCAAATCCTACCTGTTTTACCTAAGTTTTGTTCATTGTTTCTGCAATTTTGTGTGCTCCTCCTCGTCTCTGTGAAAAACAGGAATTTCAAATGTTTTTTTTCCCACTTGTAAAATTTATTTGTGCTGCTGTGGATGGTTCTATGGGTTATATTAGCTCTGTAAGTGTATATCCTGAAATAAATTAATACTGTATAAAATACAATAAATACATTCTACTTAATAAGAATACATACAAAAATGAACTCGTCAGAGCACATAGGTGTAACAAAAATATTTTCTGATTATGTATAAGTATTAAATTACAACAATGTTAGTTACCTTTCCAAGTATATATAGATACTAAAATGTAAGATGTCAACGACTGCAGCTGCTTTCCTCACAAGCATACTGATTATAAGCTTTGATACTTGTTTTCATTTGCTCCATTGTACCTATATGCCCTCTTTGTATGAGACCATCTCTTTGTATGGTCTAAATACATTACAATGTGGGTGCAAATTCTGTCAGAACAGTCTTCGTTTGATACAATATGGATCTAGGTATGACCAAGACATATTTTTCAAGATATCCATCTTTATCTCTCGCCTCAAGCACTAAAGAATATAAGATTATATCCACTTTGTACCTGCAAATCAGAAAAAAAACAGTACTATGAGTAGACTTAATAGTATTAAATCTGAAAACAAATCTATAATCTATACATTAGAAATGAAAACTTACCAAAACAGTCTTAAATTATTCTCGATGTGATGTAATAGTATTTCCTTGAGTCATATTTCTCGGAGAATACTTGAATACACTAAATAAATATGTCTAGAAAGTAACTAGACTAAAAATATTCATAAATAATGCAAATTCAGGGAGAAATCGTTGAAATTAAACACCTTACACGTCTTGACAAAATGTAAACATCGTTGTTTTTTTTACCGCTAACCTCTAAAAGTTAAACTGTCACGTCGCGTGGGCGGACCCATCACCCGATTGGCCAGGATCCGGTGAGTTTTAGTGGCGTCTGATTTTACTAAATATACTTCACGCTCGCACAAGACACGCCCACCATAATACGACAGCTTCAAAAATCTCCGATATTCGGCGTCAGCACATCGCACTAAATATACTGCGCTCCAGCAGAGCCGCCGTAATATAAGCAAGGTTTACAGAAATATATATTTTATTGTGTACTCTTTGATATAAGGTATATTATTATGGTCTTTTTCACCTGTTTTCGAAATGCAAAGAATTTTTAAGTTTTTACTTCATGCAATGCACTCCGCTCGCTTCGTTCGCTGCGGGGCGCAACCAACAAAAACTAACTAACCCAAAAAAAAATAAATACAAAAAAAACTTGCAAGTGCCGAGCATCGAAACCATTGCCTCGCATTCTCAACAAGAGCC
Source organism: Pissodes strobi (assembly GCA_016904865.1). Taxonomy (NCBI): domain Eukaryota; kingdom Metazoa; phylum Arthropoda; class Insecta; order Coleoptera; family Curculionidae; genus Pissodes; species Pissodes strobi. The sequence goes on from MU186945.1 coordinate 69,815, forward strand.
CTACCACTTGAGCCAAACTTGTACACATCTACTTTCCTCAAAAAGACTCATACAAAAGAGTGTCAGACTGCTAGCCGAGATGCAACCAAGCCCTGTGCTGGAGCGCAGTATATTTAGTGTGATGTGCTGACGCCGAATATATCGGAGATTTTTAAAGCTGACGTATTACGGTGAGGGTATCTTGTGCTAGTGTGAAGTATATTTAGTAAAATCGCTGCCCGGGCACTTCGCGATATAACCAATATGTTTTGGGTAACGTGCAACACAGTAATAGAGTCGGTCAAGTTTGCCCCCCGTATTAAACAAATTTCAAAAATAATTAAACCATATTTTTGCACACATTTTGCACACCGCAAATAAAATTTTGCACACCCACACAAGGAAAACAAGAGCTGTTTTTTATGCGCGAGGCAAACTTGACCGTTCCCCCCCGTCTGTTACAAAATTAAAAAGTTTTGATGCCTCGCGATTCGGCAAATTTTGCACAATTTTGCACACCTATTTTCAAATCTTGCACACTTTTCTGGGGAAAGTTTTGAGCTGTTAAAAATTTGCATTTTCTCCCCCGTTTGTCAAAAAGTTGAGAAATGTTGATGCTGCTAGGTTCAACTAATTTTGCACAATTTTGCACATATATTTTCAAATTTTGTACACTCTTCTGAGGAAAGTTATGAGGTGTCAAAAATTTCCTCCCCGTTTGTCAAAAAGTTGAAACGTGTTGATGCTGCTAGGTTCAGCTAATTTTGCACAATCTTGCACACCTATTTTCAAATTTTGCACATCTTCTGGGTAAAGGTATGAGATGTTAAAAATTTGCATTTTCCCCCCGTTTGTCAAATAGTTTAAATATGTTGATGCTGCTAGGTTCAACTAATTTTGCACAATTTTGCACACCTACTTTCAAATTTGGCACACTCTTGTGGGGAAAGTCATGAATGTTAAAAATTTGCATTTTCCCCCCATTTGTCAAAAATTTGAAAATTTTTGATGGATGCTGCTAGGTTCAACTAATTTTGCACAATTTTGCACACCTATTTTCAAATTTTGAACACTTTTCAGGGCAAAGTTATGAGGTGTTAAAAGTTTGCATTTTCCCTCCCCCGTAGGTGTGCAAAATTGTGCAAAATTAGCTGAACGCAGCAGCAAAGATTTTCAACTTTTTGACAAACGCGGGGAAAATGCAAATTTTTAGCACCTCATAACTTTTTGCAGAAAAGTGTGCAAAATTTAAAAATAGGTGTGCAAAATTGTGCATAATTAGTTGAACCTAGCAGCATTTAAAATCAAAAGTTCCAACCTTTTGACAAACGGGAGGGAAAATTGCAAATGTTTAACACCTCATAACTTTCCCCAGAAGAGTGTGCAAAATTTGAAAATAGGTGTGCAAAATTAGTTGAACCTAGCAGCATCAAAATTTTTAAACTTTTTGACAAACGGGCGGAAAAATGCAAATTTTTAACACCTTACCCAGAAAAGTGTGCAAAATTTGCCGAATCGAGTGGCATCAAAATTTATCAATTTTGTAACAGGGGGGGGGAGGGGGAATGTGCCAACCGTATAAAAAACAGCTCTAGTTTTCCTTGTGTGGGTGTGCAAAATTTGTGCAAAATTAGGGTTTATTTATTTTTGAAATTTGTTTAATAACCCAAACTAACCCAAACTTGACCGACCCACAGTAATAATAATTATCAATTATTGAGCACCAGCATATTCGGTTAGTTTCGGAGTTATTCTATATGTCTGTCATTGCGTTGCATTTTTTCGTGCTTAAGCTTTGAATTATATTGAAGGAATTAAATAGATCCTACAAATTCTAGGATAGGAGTTTATACATAAAGATATGCAACTATGCATATAGTATATTTTCAGGATTGCTCAAAGGCAGGCTACGTCGAGACATACCCAGTCGTACACAGATGGGTCTGCTCTTGGGCATCTACCTATATCATATATGTCGCCTTCCACTTAACGAGGCGGGTCCTGATCTCCGAATCAAATCAATAAAACCAGTTTAAATGTGTGTTTATTTTCCAAACAAAGGGTGAATAAGCCTATCGATAGGCTTACTCACCCTTATTGTTTGGAAAAGAAACAGACATATAAACTGGTTTTATTGATTTGATACGGAGATCAGGACCCGCCTCGTTAAGTGGAAGGCGACATTTACATATTAATAATGTATTGCCTTTTGCTCTATATAGTCTTCCTTGCTGCTTAGATGAGGGACAACAATCATAACAAGTACGAAAAAGTATATTTCACATCTCAACTGTTTGCCCAAACTCCGCTTCACGTTGTTCGGGTCAACATCAGTCGCGTGCGAGAAAGATACTTTCTTCAAGAGTTAGGAACATAATTTTTTTCTATGACCGCATATTAAAATAAAATAAATTAAATTAAAAATTAATAAGAATAGTAATACTTTAAGAGGTAATATTAAATGATAATTTTAAAGGTGAAATTAATAAGATGTATATTAAGGTCAAATTTTTGACATTTTTACTTTCCCGCACTAGTATGGGAAAGTAATTTCCCAACACTAGTGTGGGAACGAGACCCTTTCGAAACTAAAATAGATGCGAAAAGTTGGCATAACCGCTCCGTCACTGAAGCAACTACTTGGTTTTATTACTGGATTTTAAAACCGGGAACCTGATCTCACTATCCAAATCTGAGGTTTATTAATCATCCTTGCCGAAACCGGTTCGAAAGACATCGGATATTGATAGTACTTAATACCAAATGGAATATGCTAATAGAAGAAGAGATAGACACATATAAAAAAAAAACCGAATCGCAATAAAAAGATGTTTTATTTAACGTTTAATAAATTTTTCGCATTTTGAATGAGTAATTATTTATAGCAATTAAATAATCCATATTTTTATAGATGAACTATCAATTAAGAATACAAAATAAACTAATATATTTCTCTTAGATTTTAATTAAACCCATTTCAAAAATACTTACATACTGAAGTAATTAAAACCAACCAATATAAAATACACTTCTCAATGTATATTATTATAAAAACAAGCAAACTCACTAATACTGAGATATGCATAAATTCGTAGGATAGCACAAGCAGTGGTTTTTCCTAAAAAATACAAATCAGAATAAAACATGTAAATATTGTGAATGGCTTCTGTATGATTAGTTTTAAAAACATTGTCTTAGTCAGATTTTGCTTATGGAAGTGGCACACACTATCCAGATCCCGGGTCAACTCCGGGTTGCAGTTTAGGATGTGCTTAGGTGTGGCACCCCATAGATGTGTGTGCTGACCGAGACACCTAGTAGTCCAATTGACGAGAATGAAGGGATGGTCGATCCTGCCATAATGATGTCAGGGCCCACCGGTATTGGCTTTCTTGGTAAACGTGGTGCGGCACACCAGATGTGTGAGCAATATTCTAAGCACACTCTTATTTGCGCTTTGTAGAGCAAGATCAGCTGCTGCGGCGCATACAGTTTTTTGTTGCCAAATAGCGCACCAAGCCAGGCTAATTATGCGATGCTAGCAACGTGGTCATCCCAGGACATATTCTGTTGACCGAGACACCCAGTAGACCGATTGACGAGGATGAAGGGATGGTCGATCCTGCCGTAATCATGTCAGGACCCGCAATATTGGCTTTCTTGGTAAACGTGGCTCTACTTGGGTTTTTGCTGCATTGAACTAGACCAAATTTCTGTCGTACCAAGTTCAAATTTTCTACTCCTGTCTGCGGTGATAAGTCTCAGTCGTTGGTAAAGTCTGTTCTGGTCTAAATTGGGAGACAAGGGTACTTTCATCTGCAAAACTGTAAAAAGGATTATTGATTTCGGTCAACAGGTCATTAATATAGATGAGGAACAGATTTGGTGAAAGTATTGCACACTGAGACACTCCCGCATTAATAGTGAATGTGTCTAAGATGTGTCCATCAGCTGCAACATGCAGAGATCGGTTCTCAAAGAAACTGGCAAGCCAGCTGCAAAGAGACGCTGATAGTCCGAAGGAGGGTAGTTTGTTGAGCAATCCGTTATGCCAAACTCTGCGGAATGCCTTCGAAATATCCAACGCAATCGCTCAAGTTTATCCGTAGTTCTCAATTGCCCTACTCCTTAGATAGATAGATAGTAGATAGATAGATAGATAGATAGATAGATAGATAGATAGATAGATAGATAGATAGATAGATAAGCATTTATTTCAAAACAAATTTGTAAGGTTACAAAAATTGAAATACGTCAAAGATATATATAAAATAATAAAAATCAAATTACACAATAAAACACCACAAATCTGACACAAAATATAGAGCCGTCATTGACATTATCATTAAAGTCCAGGTATTCCTAAATGGTGTAGGGTTCAATGCCATTTAAATAATCAAATAGGAATTTTTTAAATTGTGAAATATTATTTATGTTTTTAATTTTAGATGGCAAATTGTTAAAAAAGGTGACAGCTGCATAATGACAACTCTTTTCTGTCAAGGTTAATGAATGTTTTGGAAAGTTATAATCTTACAATTTACCTTTTGTACAATAAGCATGGTCTCTCTTTAAATGATGGAAATTTTCGGGATGTTTTTTGAAAAACACAATGCACTCATAAATGTAAATTCTGGATGCCGTTAAGAGTTTTTGTGTTCTAAATACACCACGACATGATTGAGTGTAATCCATATTTAATAAAATTCTTAAAGCTTTTTTTTATATAAAAATACTCTAGACATATTTGAAGCTTGGCCCCAAAATATTATACCATTATCTCAATAGAGATAGAAAAGAACTGTGGTAAACCATACGGCCAATGTCGTAGCTTAAATATCTAATTGTTATTCTTAGCATATAGCATGCCGTTGCTAGTCTTTTACAGAGGGAGTCAATATGGCAGTCCCATTTAAAATTTCCATCAATATGCAAACCCAGAAATTTGCATGAGTCTACAATAACAATCTCAGTACTTTCTATCTTGATAGTATCAGGGACATCCTTCTTATTTCGAGAAGTCTTAAAGTTAATGCACTGCGTTTTTCCTGTATTCAAGATAAGCCCATTGTCGTGAAACCATTTTTTTAATAATAAGACCTGGAATTTAATTTCGAACTTAAAATGTGGGGAACACTATTATAATAGACTTATTAGATTAGACATAGAAATATTTTTATGTGATGTTTTGTATTTTATTTTGTTTTCCTTGTTTAGTTTATTCCACAAAAAGTAAATGAGTATGTCGAGCTGTTAAAGAAAGTAGTAGTTACTTAATACAAATTATAATTTATGTAAATTAATCTATTGCCTGTTAATTTTGTTTAAACATAAATGCTAAATGAGAAATTCAAACGTTGATAAGTACTATACTCTATTTCGAAATGATGCGAAGTAATAAATCATTTTCTGATGGCTGATACATAGGCGTACATAATTACGTACATATACGTACATATTTTAAACGTTTACCTGTCCTAATACTCGGACTTTCCCAGCATTATATTTATCACACTTAGGTTTTTTTATTACTATTGTAAACATTCAAATTTGACGATTTTTTGTATGCATACCCCATGGTGTACGATATATAGGTGATTGCACGCGCAGCTGGAACGTACAAGCCGCTTGTCTCCTTTTCGCTAACGCAACAGAGATAAAATCGTGCGACAAAGACGGCACACTCGGGCCAACATTATTGCACGTTCTCGATGCAGGTACATGACGCATGGAATATTTCCGCTTAAAATTTGTATCTATTTTGTTTAATTAGGTATTATTTCTGAGTTTTCTGTGAACTATTTAATAACTATTATACGTTTTGTGCGCCAAACTATGGGAAGAAAGTGCTGTGTGCCGAATTGTACAAGCGGATACGATAAATGCAAAGACAAAATTTCACTGTTCGCAATTCCCAAAAATTCTTTGAAGGAATATAACCGGGCAATTCCCCGAAAGGACAGAAATTTAACAGAAAGTGATCATGTGTGTGAGAGACATATCACACCGGAATGCATAATTCGTGAGCTAAAAACCGAGTGTTACACGGTGAGTATGGAAAAATTAAATTGTTCAGTACACCATGGAAGTAACGGACATTTAATTATTTGGCTTTTAGATTCCCTTGAAAATACCTAAATTTAAAAAAAAATCTGTGCCAACTATTTTTCCTAACTGCCCCAAATATATTTCCAAAACGGTACCGCAAAAACGCCGTGATATTTTAAAGCATGAGGGTGTACATGTAAAACGCATAAAACTTTATTTGGGTATGCTGTTGGAGGTCAACTAAATATAGGTACCTACTTCTCAAATTTTTAAATCTGCTACCTTCTTTTGACTTGATTTCAAGACGCATTTGCGCAAGAAGTGTGTTCGATTTTAATTTTTTTGTCTAATTTACAATATTCCTTTCACTAAAATACCTATACAAGGTTAAAAACAGTTTGAGTTAGTGATACATTATGTAACTACTTGACACTTGACAATTACCTTGAAAAAGGTTTCACTTCTTTCGAATTTTCTCACGTTAATTTTAAAATTGTTCTAAAGTTTTGCAAACATTATTTTGAGCTGTAAAAACGTGTAAGTGTACGTGCCTACTATTTATATTTTAAAATTTTTTTCCATTAACTAGGAGGAAGTGCCATTGAGGAGCAGTATACCGGCAACTTTTTATTTGATACACTTTGGGAAAATCGTGAAGCTTTGTTTTTGCCTTCTAAGCTGTGGAGTATTTTAATTTTAATATGGTATACCATCAAAAATAATTTTGCAGTTTCACATAAATACACCTTATTTTTGCACAGTTTTTATTAATTTTTTTTGCTTGGGCAAAACACGACTACATAAACTCTTGGTCAACGAGAACAGCTTTCAGATATTAGTTTCTGGAAAGAAATTGGAGCAAGATGGAAAAGCACAATGTTTACGTTTTTTTTTTTTTTCAATTTTTACGATTTTGCGCCATTTAATCAGTAGTGTACTATCAAACTGATAAAAAAATAAATTCTGAAGATAATTTATTTCACTTTAAGATGGCTTGAAAAGGACAAATTTTCTAGTCGACAACATGATGAAATCGAAATGACAGGGAAAACAGTGAAAATATCAATGAAAATCTGTCCATTTTTGCGATTGTCTACATTTGAAAACCGTATAAACTAGATATATGCCGTCACGGACTTTTTTGTTGAAAATGACCCCAGCTACAAATTTTATTAAGAACTTTTTGCTGCAAAAGCAGCCGTTTGGACAGCGTTTGCAAAAATGTGAAAAACAACCCATATTTGCACCATTTAGGGAATGCTCCCAGGTATTCCTCGGGGTCCCAATAATGGATTTTGAGTAAGAATCTTCAACTACAACATTTTCTAACTAAAAATCTACTAGCCTAAGCTTTTTTATTCAAATGCTATGACCACAGGAGCATTTGGCCCTGGTCCTGTCGTAAAATTATGTGGCCCGGATTGTCTGTCTCTCTCTAACCGGCCGCGTTAGCGGAATCGAGACACTTTGGCCGGCCCGTCACATCACCTATATATCGTACACCGTGGCATACCCTAAAGTTTAAGTAATTGTAATTTTTCAGTTATATTTGTTCTTCCGAAGAAGACACAGTGTGTTTGTTTCATTTCATAGTTTCAATTAAAATGGCTAATTCAGTTTTCTCTCCAGTGAAAGGAGCGAGCAAATGTCCATTTTCTGTTAACGAAAAGAATATTATTCTTAATGTATATGACGCCCTCAAACATCAAAACCCTCTGTATAGCGTTGATACTGTGGTGGAAATGTGTTCGCAAATGACGGGTGTTTCAAAAACGTCGATATATAAATTAAGGTGTGAATGAAAAAGTGGAGCTGTAAAACCACCTATACCATCTTCAGGAAGAAAGACGGTGCCTATCGATGAAGACTACAAACTTATAATTAGAAGAACAGTACACTCCTTTTATTTTAATAAGGAAATACCAATCATCGACAAAATTTTAGGAGCCTTGAAGCAAGACCAAAATATGTCTCCAACGATAAGCAGGAAGAAATTGGGGACAACTTTAAAACAAATGAATTTCAGCTGGGAAAAACAAAGCAGAAAATCGCTCCTAATCGAAAAAGATGAAATTATTTGCTGGAGGAGACATTACTTAGGACAGATAAAGCAGTTTCGAAGTGAGAATAGAAAGATTTATTATCTGGACGAAACATGGCTTAATGAAGGATATACGGTTGGGAAGATTTGGCAAGACAAAAATATTTCAAGTTTTCGTCAAGCATTCTTAGAAGGCTGGTCCACCGGACTAAAACCACCATCTGGGAAAGGAAAGCGACTGATTATTACACACCTTGCAAGTGTTGATGGTTTTGTTGAGGGCGGTTTGTTAATGTTTGAGTCAAATCCTTCTGGCGATTACCATGAAGACATGAATGGCGATGTGTTCGAAGAATATTTTGAACAAATGTTAGATCTCATTCGACCTAATTCTGTGATAGTGATGGACAATGCGAGTTATCATTCCAGAAAAGTTGACAGAATATCAACTAATTCATGGAGAAAAGCGGATATTATTCAGGGGTTTAGACAGAATAACATACCATTTGATGAAAGTATGGTGAAAAAGGAACTGTTGTCCATAGTGTCCCCAAATAAAGCTCGTTTCACCGAGTATGTAGTTGACAAAATTGCACAGACACGAAATATTACTATTCTTCGTCTGCCTCCGTATCATTGCGAATTAAATCCCATTGAACTTGTTTGGACCCAAGTAAAAAGTTATGTAGCAAGGAGAAACACGACGTTTAAAATGAAAGATGTTAAAATTATCTTTGAGGAATCTTTAAAAAATGTCGATTCTGAAAAATGGCGTAAGTGTATTGAGCATGTTATAAAAGAAGAAGAAAAAATGTGGAAACTAGACCATTTAATTGACCTAATTGTAGAGCCTTTAATTATATCCTTGGAACATGACGAAGATTCGACGGATTTTTCTGACGACGAAAATGATATACCATAGTTCTCTACATAACTGTTTACACAAAATCGCAATTCTTATACCTTATTATATAAATATTATATGTGATAAAATATTACAGTAATACTAACTGTTTTTGAATATACATAAATAAGTGAATAAATAAAAGTACTTAGGTAAAACAGGTATTTTAAATTAAATACCCAAACGCACGCTACTGCAGGTAGAAAATGGCCCCTTTGCTAATAAAGCCTATTGTTTGCAGCGGGATTGTCATACAAAACAGGGTGGAATGGTTAAAATATAATACAGCAGGCTATAACAGCTGTGGCTAAATATTTAGAAATCACAAAAATTTATTTGACCACTCTGTTAGCGTTTTGCATTTATAAGTGGGTTTTATTACTCCGCACCATTTCGAAATAGAGTATAACATAGTTTATCCATGATGTATATTTTTTAAATAAAATAAACTATGTGTGTGATGTGTGAGCCTGTCCATAAGTTTATTCTGCCTACCCTAAATATTCTTTCTGGTTACGGCCCTGGATAGTTTTCTGGTAAAATAATCACTCTTGTTCTGTTTTTTTTTCGTACTCCCTCTTTAGATTGGAATATATTTTTTATATCGTGGGTAATGGTGAGACAGAACATTAAATATATGTAGCCTATTTCTTAAAGATTGAAATTCAGGAGAATGAATGTGCTCAAATTGTTTGAAATTGCGACCATGAGTCAATTTAAGCGGAAAACATAAATTGAAATAGTACATAAATAAATTATTGAAAGCTTCCCACTTGGAATCTACATCTGCACTCGAATACACTGATCTCGAATCTTCCCCATTTAGTAACGGTATAAATTGTGATACATTTTTTATCACAGAGATGGCGCTTATATGATGCTTTAGCTTTTGAGTAAGAACTCAATACAAGTCTCCCTATTTGTGCACAATTGGTCAGAAATAAAATAGTCTATTATATTAGCACTTGCACTAATTGATTTATCAATATAAATATTATCTAAGCATATCTTAGAAGTGGCAGTTATCCTAGTTGGTTGTTCAATATATGAGTGACATAGGCCAATATATCTCCTGCAGATCTCTCTTTGCGAAAGCCATATTGGTTATCGCTAATCAGCCTGTTGGTATCGAGGTACTTGAGTAGATGCTGATTGACCACAGGTTCCATGACTTTGGAGATTATTGTAAGCAAGGCAATTGGGGCATAGTTTAGGGGCGTGGTTTTCTTGCCTTTTTTGAAATTGGTTGCACTCGGGTGACTTTTCAAGAAGACGGGTAAATTCGTTTTTGGTTAGACAGAGCAAAAAGTCTGGAAAAAAATTGGTGTTAGTTCGTGTGCGCAGTTCTTTAACAGCGGATTTAGCAGAGGATGTAGCGAATATCACGGTGATAAATTAACTTCTGCCATGGTCGTGTGGATGTTGGATATGGTGGGGAGAGCCTTATTTTGGGGCATGTTTAAGGTAGAGTGCGATGAAATCATTTCGGCGAGCATGTTTGCTTTTTCTTTAGCTGTGGTTGCCGTGACGCCACGTTCGTCTGTGGGAGGGACGTTTTTGTAAGGTTATTACTTACTGCCTGCCATCGAGCCAACGAAAATCTAGGTAGCACTCCTTTAGATCGTTCCAGATTGCAGAATTGTAATGCCAGATCCAATGGTGGATCCTACTGTAAAAGTTGCAATTCACAAACCGTTATAATAAGTTTGGGTTAGTCGGTCGGATATAATTAATGGCGGACCAACTGTAATTATGTACTGGTCCGGATTGGTGGTTAGAAAAAGATCCAGGAGGGCGGCGAATTTGCCCCTGTCTGAGGTTCAAGTTGGTTCATCAAGATGAATAAGCCCGCTGCTGATGGCAAATGCTTCAGCTTCTCTACCTTCGTTGTCGGTCTTGTTGTGATGTCTGAGCCAGTTGGTGTTGTGAGCACTGAAGTCTCCCAGAACCATTATTTCTGAATTGTGGTGATCGACCTGTATTGAGCCAAAAGTGGTAGCTAGTGTTAAAAAAAGGCTTTGGTAGGCTCCATCGCTCGGAGGGCGATATAGACAATATATGAACTTGGTTGCTCCCTTGGCGGTGAACTTGGGCCACATGACAGTGATAAGTTTTAGCAAATGTGTATCTTCAAGGATTTGATTCTGACGTTAATAAAAAAAATAATCAACCACATATTTCTTTATTCGTTAAGCAATAAAATACATTGGCTTTTATCTTCATTATATAAGAATTTTGGATAAATAAATATATATTGTATAAATAGGTATCTTCACTGGAATCTGGATTTTCAGGAGTTGTTGAATTCGTAGTATTCTCATTTTTGCATTATGCACAAAATGTACTTGTGTTAAACAACTAGGTCTTATGGAAATTGAACTTGGCCAAATCATTGTTGAATATATAACTACTCATATATTACTTTGGTAGACTTTTCATACAAAAACGATAACTGCAATGTGATCTTGGAGGTTCATCAACATGAGTTCGCCAATCAGGTCAATTTGTTACTCATCGCTTGCATCCTTTGCATTCTTTTGCTGAAGGGAGATAACTTGGGTGGACTGCATGTAAGGAGAAGTTTCAGTTTTGTTACATGCCACCACTATAATTAAAATTTTGTTTTATTATCTTACTTCCTGACATTTACTGATTTGCTTGATTGAAGAGTTACTTTTGAAAATTGGGTTTTTACACAAAATATATCAGCAATTATTTTGAACATTTTTTGGTGCATTTGTAATATCTGTATATATTAATCAAACTTGGTGGGTAAATATGAGCTCTATGTTTTAAGATTTTAAATAAATCCATAATATACGAAATTAGAAAGCTACATTTTCGAGAAGTTTCAGATCATTCTATTTGAAAATGGATCATAGTAATATTATGGTCTCTCCTTACATTATTTATTGTTTATTGCTATTCTTTAACGAAAACCTC
>MU186946.1:773-29082 GCA_016904865.1 Pissodes strobi
CGATTGCGTTTTAATTCCGTATTGATAAGCAGTTATTGAGTAAGTTCGATTAAATAATAACCAATTTGTTCCTAAATTAGTGATTTTTAGAAATGCAGTCACAAATTGAGTGATAAATACAAATTGTAGTTTAATAAATCTTGAGTTGTTGACGCTTATTTTGTTGTCTGTTTGTATTGTATCTATGTTGCTATGACAACACTTTTACCTCCGCCGGCGGAAAAGTGAAAAGTAAAGCTCCGGCGGAGGAAAAACGAAACTTCACGGCCGACTACACAGTCGAGTAATGACGGATTTACTGACGTTTGAAGAAAATAGTATATTATTTTATATGGAGGAAAAGTGATACTTTTCATGGCGCGCTCGTGTTTAACAGCCGAACGGAGTGAGGCTGGTAATAGAGAGCAAGCCATGAAAAGTAACTTTTCCTCCAAATAAAATATGCTGTTTTTTCTTCAAATGTCGACAAATTAATGCAAAAAAATCTCTTTTTAATAGTAATAATATCTAATTATCATTAAAGATAAGTGGGTTCGCAAGGCGGCTTAGACCGGTGTCGGTGAATAGGCACAGGTTGTTGCTATAGTAATGTAACATAAAGCTGTCAGTGGACACTGTCAACAATAATTATTTTTTTAAGATTGCGTCTCCGATTGCATTTTAATTCCGTATTGATAAGCAGTTATTGAGTAAGTTCGATTAAATAATAACCAATTTGTTCCTAAATTAGTGATTTTTAGAAATGCAGTCAAAAATTGAGTGATAAATACAAATTGTAGTTTAATAAATCTTGAGTTGTTGACGCGTATTTTGTTGTCTGTTTCTATTGTATCTATGTTGCTATGACAATACTTTTACCTCCGCCGGCGGAAAAGTGAAAAGTAAAGCTCCGGCGGAGGAAAAACGAAACTTCACGGCCGCCTACACAGTCGAGTAATGACGGACTTACTGACGTTTGAAGAAAAAAGAATATAGATATAGCCTGCGAGAAATTGAGATAGAACACAGTTCCGGCCACACATTTTGAGGCGGGAAAATTAAATGTTATTAACCTTGATAATGTTTCTGTTTTCTTAGTATAAGACCTCAAATCGTGAAAAAGTGCATGCTACATTTGCCACACATGACGTCATACGCGTGAGGGATGGTGTTAGTTTGTTTGTTTAAACTTAAATTTGATTGTAACGTATCAGAATCAGTTCAAATGACTAAAATAATTTGAAACTAACCAAAAACTTAAAATTGCTTATAACGTATCGGAACGAGTTCAAATGACCAAAATAAATTGGAACTAACTGAAAGTAACCGAAAGATGATTGAATGACTAACCAAAGGTAACTAAAAGCACCAAAATGGGCTAAAACGTATCGAAATAGATTAAAAATATTGAAGTAAGGTAAAACTAACCCAAATTAACCGAATTTTGGTGACTAACCAAATCTTACCAAAAACATTGAAATTGCTTGTAACGTACCGGAATCAGTACAAATGACTAAAATAAATTAAAACTAACTGAACTTTACCGAGAGTTGATTGAACCACTAACCAAATATATATTCCTAAAGAATATCAATAGTAACTAAAATCATCAAAACGGGCTAAAACGCATCGAAATAGATTAAAAATATTGAAGTAAGTTAAAACTAACCCAAATTAACCGAATTTTGGAAACCGGTTCAAATGACTAAAATATATTAAAATTAAGTGAATTTTACCGAAAGTTCATTGAAAGACTAACTAACCAAAAGTAACCAAAAGCAGAAAAACAAGCTAAAAAGTATCGAAATAGATTAAAAATATTGAAGTAAGTTAAAACCATCCCAAATTAACCAAATTTTGGTCACTAACCAAAAATAACCAAAAGCATTAAAATTGCTTATAACGTATCGGAATCGGTCTAAATGATTAAAATAAATTGGAACTAACTGAAAGTAACCGAAAGATGACCGAATGACTAACCAAAACAATCTAGTAGTAACTAAAAGCGCTAAAACGGGCTAAACATATCGAAATAAATTTAAAATATTGAAGTAAGTTAAAAATAACCCAAATTAATCGAATTTTGGCGACTAACCAAAACTAACCAAACACATTAAAAATGCTTATAACGTACCGGAATCAGTACAAATGACTAAAATAAATTAAAACTAACTGAACTTTACCGAAAGTTGATTGAACCACTAACCAATAGTAACTAAAGTCATCAAAACAGGCTAAAACGCATCGAAATAGATTAAAAATATTGAAGTAAGTTAAAACTAACCCAAATTAACCAAAAACAGATAGTTGTTCACCGATTCCACCGCCACATCTTGCAAGAACCATTCAGGCACCCCCGAGACCGGTTTCTACCCTGTTAGGCGTCATCAGTCGGGTTTAGCCTATGTCCGAAGTAGCCTTGCTATCTGGCGTTCAAACTGCAATCTGCAGATGGCGCCAGTGTTGCAGAAAAGCCGCTGGACGACGGGTTCACTGATTTAAGTTGCCCATTTTGCAAGAGTTATTCAGGCTAAACCCGACTGATGACGCCTAACAGGTTAGAGACCGGTCTCGAGGGTGCCTGAATGGTTCTTGCAAGATGTGGCGGTGGAATCGGTGAACAACTATTTGTTGTTACACTTGGAGTTCTTTTCCTTCACGATTTCTAATTTCTACCACTTTATTAATCAAAAACGTTTAAATTGGTTATAACGTATCGGAACCGGTTTAAATGACTCAAATAAATTGCAACTTACTGACTGAAAGTAACCGAAAATTGATTGAATAACTAACCAAAAATAGGCAAAAGCACTAAAATCGGTTATAACGTATCGAAACTGGTTCAAATGACTAAAATTAATTAAAGCTAACTGAAATTCGCCGAAAGTTGAGTGACCAAAAGTAACTAAAGCATCGAAATGGGCTGAAACATATCGGAACAGATCAAAAATATTAAGCTAAGTTGAAACGAACTTAAATTAACCGAATTTTGCCGACTAACTAAAATTAACAAAAAAACATTAAAATTGGTTATAACGTATCGGAACCGGTTCAAATTACTAAAATAATTTAAACCTAACTAAAGCTAACCGAAAGCTGATTAAATGACTAACCAAAATTAATCACAAGTAACCAAAAGCATCAAAATGGGCTAAAACGTATCGGAGTAGGTTGTAAAAATTAAAGTAAGTTGAAACAAACCAAAACGAACCGAATTTTTGCTGCTAACCAAAACTAACCAAAAGGATTAAATTTGATTATAACGTATCGGAGTCGGTTCAAATGACTTAAATAAATTGGACCTAACTGAAACTCTACGGAAAGTTACCCAAACTGACTGAAAATAGACAGAAGATTTGAGCTGAGAAGATTTGCAATTATTTTGTGAAATCGGTTTGCAATTTGATTGGTTAATTATTTTTTTTGTTGAATTTATGTTTTACATGTTTTCTTAAGTTCTATTATAAATATTTTGTAAAATAACTAGCACAGGTACAAATTTCATTTAATACCGCTTAATATCATAAGTTCTTTTAGGTGGAACTTCTTGTAATATTACGTTACTATATTAAGTAAGATTTTTAGCTGATTATGCATTTTATTTTTGCATTGTAATATTCTACTATTTTATCTATTTCACTAGATTTTGGCATCATTAGAAAAATTATGTATTTAGCAGAAATGCTAAGATACATAAACTATTTTTTAAATGGGTTTTACAACTGCAGAAAAGTTTTGTTCGCTTTTACTTACTAAAGCAATGACAACAATATGCCAAAAGAATTAAATTTCCAGATAAATCAGTGACAAGTTTAAATACATTAAAATATATGGAAGCTAGAAAAAGCCTTGAATGTAAATAACGAATATTTGAAAGAAACGAAGAAAATTAATCATCAATCTATTTCTCGCACGTAAAATTACTTCACTCATCTGTTATTAAAATTCGGCTTAAATTTCCCATGAATATTTTATTAGACCCTGAAAGATCCAATCCGGATGCAACTGCTCACTTTAATAAGTCGTGGTCAAAAATATATGAGATTTTGAAAACTAATAAATATCGGGCATGCATTTTTTACCCGTTTAAAGCTTAAATGATAATAATAAAGAACAAAGGCTACAGTTTTGTCTGAAAATCAGAGCACGCATCCAAAAGGAACCACATTTTTGAAACAAAATAATGTTTACGGAGGAAACGACTTTTACCACCAGACCAGTGGAATGTTCAAGCGATAAACATTTTTGGTGTAATAATAATCCCCACAAAATATTGCCTGTAGCGATACAAGGATGAAGAAATTTAAATGATTGGTGTGGTATACATAAAAATAACGTTTTGGGTCAATATTCATACAGGGCGGCTAGCAGGAGCTAGATATTTACATTTACTTCAGTTTGAAATTGAAAAACTGTTAGAAACACTTCCTCTACAGGAATATGGCGAGCTTATTTGGTAGCAAGATGGAACGCCAGCCCACAATATCATACCTGTTACAAAGTACCGTAATAATATATATCACTTATTGATTGATAGAAGGAGTATCATTCGGTCGCCTACAAACAGTACTGGTTTGACATGTTCTTGCGGGGATACTAAAAAGAGCGCTTTTATTATTAACGACCGCAAAACCCTCATGTTTTAGAAGCGAGAATAACAACTGAGATCCTTGTTTTAAATAGAGATTATCCACATTATGTTGTAACACGATTAGTTAATTTCTTAACAACCAGTCCATGTCTGGTTGAGCGGTGTTAATATTTATAGGGGTGTTTCGTAGAGTTGTGACAGTTTGGCGAAGGTGCCACTAAATGTTCTAGTATAAATATATAAAAGATTCTTAAGCTGAAATTTGGGTAGTAAAATTTTGAAAAATACCTTATATAAAAATATTGAGAAACATTAAAGGAACTTCCATAAATTCAACTTCATCTTGACTTCTGCATACCAAAATAAACATCAAAGATCTCACTTAATCTATTTATTTGGAGATTAAATATATTCTGAGACATTTAGTGCTCAATGGAACATTAATTAGGTCTCAAACCTAATTGAGATTATAGTATTGCATAATCATAAGGTTTCTTAAGCTAAGTCTCACTCAGATTATAAAATCATTAATCCTTGATCGTAAGTTTTAAATCATCAATACTGCCTAACTAAAATCTGAATTTCTGAAGTTCTGACTAAGTAATAGGCAATGGCAGCGATAGCAATAAACAGCTAAAAAAATAGCAAATCAAATAATTTAACCTGTGAATAAAATATATAGTCAGTGAAGATCTACAGGGGGAAATCAAAGTGAGCTCCATTCGGTAACCTGCTTATGGACAAAAACCTGGAATGGTATTTATATAAGATGGGCTATTGCAATAACACCTTATTGAGTCGGTATTGGCTACTGACATTAGGCTTACAGCAAGTTACAATAAGTGGGTATCGTCTAAGGGAGTATACGCAATACAAGAATAAATCATATACCTAATTACTATGATATTAGCAAAACACTCGCTAACCTAGATAATATCAGATACGATAATGAACCAGGAGAAAATGGCCTTTTTAATAGTATATTATGATATAAGTGTATATACACGTATATCATACGCAATTTTTTATTACGAATAAATCATAATCTCAAAATTGTTTTAAATATTAAATTTAAGAGATATATTGACGAATATATTAATCTGTCACATTTGACATGATCAAATGTTTCTATAGCAACCTTTAAAAAAGTAGGCGCACCATAAACATCATTTTATGCACGCTACAGCGTGCGATAATCATTGATTATGATGCATGCGTAATAAAAACAAATTTATATATAGAGGGTTCCATTTAAAAACATTATTATTTACATTTTTTGTATCTCTTATAAGAAAGCCGATGCAAAATACTTCCGAAAACCCTAAATATATTATACACATTGCTTAATTTATTTTTACAAACATCACAGGTAATAATATTATAGTTTATTAGCGACACTAGTTCGATAAATAAATAAATAATCAGCTTTATTTCAAATTATGTTGTTATACATTACAGTAACAAGACTTGAACAACATATTGTTAAACACAAAGGAAATTTCGCTTTGAACATTATAACGAAACTCGCATAATGTTAAACCACGAGGCGTTAGCCGAGCGGTTTAGTTACACAAGTTTCATCAACAAAGTTCATATCGAACGTGCGTCATTCAAAATTTAATCTACGACGGTCCCGATAGATTTTATTTGCATAGATTCGGTTAATAATAAAATACCAGAAACGTTTTCATAAATAAAAATTCAAAATTATAAGGTGCTCATGCATAGTAGTAGCTTGTTGATTGTTGTAAACTTGACTTTGGCATCTTCATTACTGGCGTCCAGTTTGTGGTCATATACGTTGTAGTAAAAAAAAAATTATTATGGGTGATTCTGATGCCTAATATCCCTTCGAATATTTCAGGCATTGCGCAAACCTTGTGCGGGAAGTAAGGAGATTTTCCACAGAACTAAGACAACGCGCGAGCAAACTATGCAAAACTTGAGGATTGGTGTAAAAGGAAAAGAATCAAAAACAGCAGCAAAAGTTTAGTTTAGTTTAGTTTAGTTTCCATTTATTTTCCAAAAGACAAAAATTACATTTGTATAGGAATCGTCAAACAAAAGTACCTTAACCAAAAGTATGATACAATTACCAATAACTAGAGTACATAAAATAGCAAGAGTCGTTACCACACATTACAATCAAAAAAGTCTTTTAGACTGTAGAAACATTTCTCCAATAGCAATCTCTTCAGTAACAATTTGAACGTGGAAAATTTTAGAACTGGATCCTGAAGTTCTACAGGCAGATGATTAAATATTTTCAGGCCGGCAATGTCAGGAGATTTTGATGTTAGATCAAGCCGATATCGCGGAACATGATATTGGGAACTGTTTCTTGTATGCATACCATGCTGATATTCAGCAACGTTTAAAAACGTAGATCTATTTTGAACAATATAGCAACATAGTTCGAGAATATAAAGCCCAGTGAGTGTAAGAATACCGTACTTATCAAATGATGGTTTACAGGACTCATCGTTTTTTAGATTTGCAATGCTCCTAACAACTCTTTTTTGAGATATAAAAACTTTGTCAAAAAAAGCCGAGTTTCCCCAGAGACATATCCCGTATCTCAAATGCGACTCTACCTTACTATAATAAACGTTTAGTAGCTGTCTTTGAGTCAGGACATCTCTGAGGTTTATTATAACGTAATTAGAACTGTTTATTTTTGATATTAGTTTTTCACAGTGAATTTTCCAGTTTAGATTCCTGTCAATGTGGAAGCCTAGAAATTTGGCAGAATCACCATTTTTTATGTCCTTACCATTGATATTCAATACAACATTCTCACACCTTTTTTGGTACGTATGAAATCTAATCAATTGTGTTTTATCTACATTAAAAAATAAGTTTATTTGGGCAAACCAATCGCATAATCTTGCAAGTACGGTGTTGCACTGATCAATCAAATCTCTGTCACATATATTTGACAGAATCAAAGACAGATCATCGGCGAACATCACAAAAAAGGTTTCCGGAAGAACCTTGATAATCCAGTTGACATATAAAATAAAAAATATAAAAAATATTGTTTCCTGGAATATCTCAAATATATCTTTCAAATTAGAGCCAGCTTTCGTCGCTTTAAATATATTATTCTATTCTAGTTATATCAGTGAATAAAAATAACGATATTAGTTAATACGTCCCTTTAATCGCGTTTCTAAAAAGAAAATCGGGTGGATTTCGATCAAAATAAATCTAAAATTTTAACAAAAGAAGGCATTAGATAATTTTTGCAGGAAGCTGACGATAAAGCATATTTAATGATAAATATTGGCGCTTGCGGGTGCCTGCATGCGTACTAAATTGACAAATCTCCTCCTATAAAGTGCATTCATATTATTATTCTATTAGCAGAAAAAGATATCATGATATTTGTTTATCACAAACAGGAATCTTGAAGCACTTAATATTGGGGAAATGGTTCGAAGATATATAAGGATGCAGCCAAACAACACAGACTTACACGATATTTTCTGTTGTATAGAAATAAAAAATGCATCAAATTTTCCATGCAGCAAGTTGACATTAATACTTTTGGAAAAATGCAAAATATTATCGAAATTATTACCACTTGTAAAACGTCATAACGGCGGCCAAAAATATATGTTCCCCATATTTATTTTGCAGCAAATTATTGGTGGTTAAACAACAGTGACATTTTTACCGTACGGTGATGTTAATGATAAAAAAAATGTCAGTGTTACTTTGGATATATTAATTCGTCTATAACTGCCCATACTTAATAAAGTCCATTCAAGGCTATTGCGCTGTTACGTCAGAATTTCTGACGTCAAAATAAAAGATCCGTACGTCTTAAAGTGGCTTCCCACGGCCTGTATTAGAACGGGCCAGACTCGCGCGGCGGACAAGCACAGGTAAGCACGGATCGGGCTTGGCCGCGCGTGAGGTCTTCCCATGGCCTGTATGAGCCTGTTCTTCAAGAGTTTGAAGATAGGGTTCCGTTTAAAAATGTCGCGTGAAACTCAGCATCTTAATTTTCGATAGGTTGACTGGTTGACAGTAGGTTTAAAATAACCAAATATAGAATAGAATATACCTAGTATTTACTTATAGATACCTACATAATATGTAACATGAAAACATAACAATCATAACATTGAGAAACAACTAAAAGGCGGCTTCTTAGTACTTCTAATTCTGTATAGATAACATATTACAATAGCAATCTACAGCTCACTACAAAACAAGATCACGAGTCGGCCCGAACGAGTTTCGTTACTTTTTACCCTTGTCTATACGGTCTAGCGGAAAGGCTCTAAGCGGTTTCGTGGTCTAGTGGTACGATTCTGGATTTCCGATTATGGCGTTCTGCGTTCGATTCCCGTCGGTGGTTTTTTTTTATTTTTTTTAAGGTTATGTTTGTTTTTTTTTCTAAATTTGGGTTAGTTTTGTTTCATTGAGCCCTGGAGCGAGCGAAGCGAGCAGAGGGCCATGAGTGAAGTTAAGATTGACTTCGAAACTCGTTTGGGCCGACTCGTGACCTTGTTTTGTAGTGAGCTGTAGATGCTAGTACATGTTACAAAGGAAATTTATTCCTATGTAATGTAAAAAATAACATTTTGTTGTGTTAGAACTAAAAAATATAATCCATTGATTTTTTTTTAAATAGTAGGTATTTTTTTGGCTTTTTGAGTTAGCATGGTTTATTCTAAGCGCGTGCTTGTAAAGTTCTCTACAAGTCTGGGTAAAATTAACTTTTATTTGTGACTTTTAATATGCTCAACTGTAAGCCTGTTTCTAGAGTCTGTGCATGCATTTTCGCAAAGCGAAAAAATGCGTTCAGTGGCCGCGTTGAATGCTGGAATGGACGCGATAAATTGAAATATCATTAGAATATTTTTTAAATTTGGGCTGAAACTAAAAATTTAATTTCATTTTTCGATGGGCGTTTTGTTTTGCGGCAAATTTGATTCTTGATTGAAAATCGGGACATATTTGGCGTCCCGCTATAGGTCTTGGCAGAACGTATTAAAATGGAAAATGGCCCCAAAAATCAACCCTAATCACAGATAACAACAAACACCGACAGGTCGCGACAGGTCAGGCCAGGCCGCGCCTTAGAAGTTACCGACTTGCGGCGGATCGGGCGCGCAATCACGGATCTTTCCGGGCGACCTCGGACGGCACCCTTCCTACGGCGTGTTGGCCCGAGCTGGCGCGGCCCGGCCTGCGATATCACGGGCCGTGGGAAGCCACCATTAGATAGAATCGTACGTTATTTTTTACACTAGCCAGAGCACGTTCCGTTTTTATCAATTTTACATACTTATTACTTATGGCAGCTTCGGAGTGGATTAATTCAATGTACAAATTCGACACGAAATTATAATGCCATCAGGAATAACATCAACATACATACAACAGCTTATTTACATAGTAATCGTGCGCCGATATCCTTTGATTTGGGAAAATCAAAAATCAACTTTTTCAAATTTTAGAAGAGGGCTATGACAATATTGTTTTAAACGTCTGGGCATCTGAATAAAACTTTTGACAGTTCGTTTAATTTAAAATAATAATATGCTTTTTATCGTCTAAAATCCGTTTAAAAACGATTTTAAATTGCAAAATTGTATAAAAATCCGAAAATTCGGACTTTTTTACGCCGATAGCCATGGCTTCGGGCGAATTTGTCGTGGATTTTGAAGCGAAAATTCATTTTAAATTCAACCGTCCATTAAGAATAAGCTGTGCTATGGATCCAAATACACTGCGAATATAATAATTAAAAAATAATACTTTTGACGGTTCGTTTGATTTAAAATATGCTTTTTTATCGTCTAAAATCCATTTAAAACGATTTTAAATGGAAAAATTGTATATAATACCGCCCTAGCGGCTAGAATTGATTTGCGCATTTCCGTCTCATTTGCCGAGATTTGTCCTCATATTGCCGCGTAAGATGTTTACACATCAAAAATAAATTTTTTTCTACAGCCGCGCGCAAAATAACTAAATACTAAATTCAAATGAAATCGCAAAATCGACTAATGCCGTGGATCCTTATTTTGCGCTCTAGCGCGAACATGGAAAAGGAAATTCTCACTTTTTCCGTCTAGTGTGCTGAATGGTCATGGAAACCGAAGATAAATAAATGACAGTCGTGCGTTTGTTACAGTTTGTTGCTGGCAATCCTGTTCTAAATATGCCCGAAGCCCGAACGTAATATGTCAACACTGACAGTCACTCGCAAATTTCAGAATAAGTATAGAGAAAAATGTGCATTTAATTTAAAAAAATGTGGCTGTAGAAAAAGTTCTGTGTGTTTTTCGAGCGCAAAGTAAGATTGCCGTTTTCGAAAGATTACTGCGCTCCGTTACGCGTCGCGCAGTAACATTCTTTCTCAAGCGGCAATCCGTTACTTTGCGCTCTAAATACACAAATAACTATTTTCTAGAGATATAATTTTTTAGTATTATCAAACAAATAAAAAATATATATTACTTACATTGTGCACAGCTTTCCAGGGTAAAAGTGGCATACTAGCATCTTTTTCACGTGTGAAATTATGCATTAATTTTAAAATTAAAGCTTGCTCTTTCTCACTGAACCGGTGGGGCATCTCAAAACGATTTTTATTAGCAATTATTAGCGTAAAACACAAACCAACTACCAACCAATCAATAAATTAATTAAATCTGTTATTTTCGTTATGATATTTTTACATTGACGCCAATCGAAATCGATGTCAAAGATTCCAATTTGACAGACCAATTTAGTACATACGTTCATTGCATAAAGAAAGATGGAATGATATGACGTAACAGCGCAATAGACTTGAACGGACTTTATATTTATCCGCGACATTATAGCAGGCCTAATCCATTGAGGCGGAAGACTACACCTTTCAGAAACGAGTTTGATTTTTAAGGCAAAACGGTTGGTGCTAAAGATGCGAAATTTTGTATATAGGCATAAATGTAATGTATAATTTTGTATTTAATGACAATGTTGCCAATTTGCCATTTTATTTTTAGAACTACCAATTATTTTTAAAAATGCAAAATTCTTCTTTTAATTTTAGACCCATGCACCAAATATCATATCAATAACACTTACCTTTTAGGCCCTAAGTCTAGGTTCCTTTTTATGACTTCGCATAGCATAGAGAACATATTCTCATTTAATAATAGATTGACGTAAAATAAGCCAATCTGCTAATTTTTAAGGATTATGGTAGTTAGTCCTTTTAATTAGCGAATTAGATTAATCCGTCATTATTTCTAACCAATAAAATTAGTAAACTACCGCATTGATAAATACACTTCTTAAGAATATTGATAACAATAAATTGTATATTTTATTATTTAGCTTATATAAGCTGATAATTTTAAATATATTAGTTTTATGTAACCGGAAAAGAAAAAAGTTCGAAGCGGAATCGCATACATACAAATACACCGAGCTGCAGATGCAACAAAATTGATTCCCACAACAATTACAAATATTAAGAAGAATGGTATAAAATCATTTTCGCTTTCAGGGAAAAATAAAAATATTGACAATTTCATTTCATTATTTTTGGCGAAATTACTATCTTGATGAATAATTAATATATAAAAATAAAAATGTTATGCAATGTTAACAATAATAAATAGAATCCCAAAAAATATCACTCATTGCATTGCCGAGTTAATGTAATTGTAATTGTATTGTTGATATACTTATATAATAAATAATAAAATTAAATTTACTATAGCAAAAAAAGCTATGTTATATCCTTTGACTCTACGCACTGCAAAACGAAGAATTCAACTTTAGAAATTTCAATCAATAGCGAACCGCCTGCATATACTGATGTTTTAATTTGTGGCTTTTTTCCCTATATTTAACGAAGAACGTTCCCTTGACCTTTGGGAATGTTTCAAAAAATTCTGATATACTTTTTATAGCGTTAGGAAATATGAAAAGTTTATTGAGTTCATCAAATATTTGGATCGAAATTTTAAACTGGCAAGCATCAAAGAATTATTGATGTTAACAAATTATACGAAGAACTTGGAAATTCTGTTTGTAATGCTCCGCCAGAACTGCACACTTTTCTGGATGCGATTTCAATCTGGAATTTTACAAAAAAGACATCTACAATTGAATCACAAGACGCAGATTTTCAAAATGCAACAACAACAGGAGTGACGTACTCGAAAAAATACAAAAATTCTTTTGTCATTTATATGGGTTGAAAAAGTTACAATGAGTGGATGAAGCACTATTCATCATGTTCTCAAAAACGCAAAAATTTCCGAGTAGCATCAATGGTTCGTTCGAAGTAAAAGCAAAGAAAATTCTACTAAGATGAATCTTTGTTTGGTAAAACTGAATAACGTTGATGGAGCTAGGTATGCGATGCCGCCGTGCCAATCAGAATTGATGCAACGTAAAGTCGCGACAGAACTGTCTCCAATCGATAAAGATTGGAAAATTGTCAACAACAAATATGAATTTTAATGGTTCTAAGTTGATCAATTGCCACAATTGATCAACGATATCGGTATTCATCCTCCGCAGGAAAATTGAGGTAGATATGCAAATAATATTGTCAGCAAACTTCATTGCCTTCGATTTTATATATTTTTTTTATCCCAATTCGAGGCTCAATCAGAAACGTCGGAGTTTATCATTTCTGATCATCAGAGCGAAATTCACAGATTTGATGATTGGGATGAAGAATTTGATTATAATGAATTCATATAATTTTGTACACATATTCAGTTTTCAATATTTATTTTATAATGGTCTATTCAATGTAATTATGAAACCTTCAGATATTTTCAAAATAAATATTATCAATATTGCTATAAATTATACTTTAAAATAAAGTTAGGTAATAGTTAGTTACATAATAGTAAGGAAAAACTGAGCGCGACGCTCGTCCGCCTGCCTCACCCATCGCCCGCGGGAAATTTTTATTTCTTTTTTCGATGACTGACGAGTGTTGTCACACAAAATGGTTGTCTGACCATTAGTTTATGATTAATACAGCAACTAATACCCTTATAATAATTTTGAGGTTTAGTAAATGAATTGTACGGTATTTATTTTTGTATTTACATTGAGCCTGACTGATCAGCTCGGTCCTCACATTCAACTGACCGCTTTTTAGTTGGGCTGTGTGTTTAAGGTTGATTGAAGATGAAGTATAGTATTTGACTCACATGTAATTAACCATAATAAACTCTGACGATTATAAAACTAGCCGTAAGCGGCTCGTGCCATTATCTTTCTGGATTATTATGGGGTACATTATACGCTCGTTGAATAATATACTATAAATATTATTTTTACCTTCTCTATTTGCTCCAAATTCACAAGGCACGTCTTTTAATCGACATTAAAAAATAATGGCACTTGTTTATTTGCAATCAAAACTAGCAACAAGCTTTTAATTTTTACAAGTGTGTAATTTCGTATAACTAACTTGAGACTTTGATATTATACAATTCGTAATAAACTTTATAAAAAAATCAAATTTTTTGTAACTTTACATTTATTTTCAAGCAATATAAATAAAAACTAGCAAAATCACGGACACCTAAATTGTATTTGAACATTCTACTTTAATTCCCATTATTTTATTACGCTCTTTCTGTCCTTCTAATGGGCGCAAACCTTCACTCCAGCTTAGAAGGAACTGGGAGTGAATAATCTCAAATCGAAGGAAAAAAAAATAATTTTGAGAATTTAAAATTAGATATTGAATGAAATAAAGTATGTCAATGCGTAGGCTAAAACGAGCTGTCACCGAGCGTATAAATTAGGCCCTAGCTCAAATGCCGGAGAGTAGGGTGCGGGTTGATTTATTTAAGGCGCCACGGGCTTTTAGACAGCACAAGCGAGAATTATCCCAAAGTTGAAATATGGAACTCGTTTTAGCTTAAGCTTCGCGACAAAATAAATGAATACCAAAAATTCGTTATTTACTTCTATCAGGAATATCGATCAATAGAACAACAAAAATAAGTTAGAAAATTAGATTAAATATATATACCGGCAGTTTATCAGTATTAATAATAGAAAAATAATTACCTGAAAATTAATCAAAATCGAAGTCGGTATAAAGCAAGTACCCAAATTAACCGAAAACTAAAGTCGATTAGAACAAATACTCAAAAATTATTCAAAAATAACTAAAGTAAACTATAAACAAATACTCGAATATTAATCAAAAGTAAGTCAAGAACGATTCAATTATTGAGCGCAAATAATAAAAGAAACAGATACTGTAATGGACTTTTCCTTCAGAGTCACAATTAAAAATTAATTAAATTAAACAGGTAAATAAACAAACAAAAGATCGGTTTTATTACTATTAAAGAACTATCACAGCTGGTCATAGTAAAAGAAAGATTAAAGGACAAGAAAATTTCAGCAGGTCAATTTTAAGGTGACACTGTATTTTAAATCGAAAAAAAAGGGCTTTACTCTGTGAAATAATTCACACGCTTAATCTAAACAAATTTCGAAATATTCAATTGTAATTAATGACGTTCGCTTAAATCATTAGTAAAAAGAACGTCAGTTAAATATGTTGAAAGCCAGCGATACTGCAAATAAGTTCTCGTTATAGGTAGGTTCAATTAGGTCGAGTAATCACCTAATTAAAGACTAATTCACGGACCTCGAATCATGATTCGTCACAGCCGTATAACTAACTAACTATGGTTATCCGTTTCAGTTAAGCTATGTTGATAATTGCCGCAAAACGATATGTGAAAAAAAAACTAGTTAGACCTGACGTTATTATAGCCACCAATTAATTACAGACCTTAACGTCTGGCAATTTACTCCACGGTCAAGTTACCAGTAGGACAAAGATAATAAACAATCTGTTCGAGTAAAGAAAATATCAAAGGCCGCAATAAAAACAATTAAAAATAACGCAGTCTACTAGGCTGTAACAACACTAGTAGTTATCTGATCTACGGTTATCCAGCGTAAGCCAGAAATCGTGAAAATTGAAAAATAATAACAAAACTAGTTCGACCTACAACGTTATTGCGTCAGTCAATTAAAGGTTCAAAAAAAATACGAATCTGATTTATTCTAGATCAACAGATCTATCTGAATTTCAGAATTTGATTAAATAAATTCAAGCAATTTAGGCTCGTCAAAATTGCCCAAAAATTCAAAGTTCATTCAAAAGAAAATTTTAATGACTAAATGTTACCTTAATTAAGGAAAAGAAGGTTAAAAACAAAATAATAATAATTAGAGATCGTAGGCTAAATTACGCACTATGGCCGCTAAATATATGGAAATAAAAAAATAAAATAGAAATTTCTCACTTGGCCGACGAGTAACTTCTCAGGCAGCTTCCAGAAAGAACTGCTCACGGTAGGAAGAAGACTTCCTTGACAGGCGAAGGTCTGCAAGGCTCTATTTATACAGGTAGTACCGCTAGACAGGCGTAACCAAGGAACACTCTGTCGCTAACGAT
Organism: Pissodes strobi; assembly: GCA_016904865.1. NCBI lineage: Eukaryota > Metazoa > Arthropoda > Insecta > Coleoptera > Curculionidae > Pissodes > Pissodes strobi. Next base: position 16,817 of record MU186946.1, read on the forward strand.
GCTCGTCGATAGTAATGAACAATCCGACGGTATCAATGGATCCGACGGTGGAATAGATCAACGGTAGCAATAGACCTCACGGTAGAAGTAGACCCAACGAGAGAAGTAGACCCAACGGTAGCACCCTGTGAAAGAACACATATTCAAGGTTCCACACGCAACTCTTAATGGGCGAGCATTATAACTCGGTAATCAGAATCAACCATTATGGAAAAAGGGAAATCAGAGTTAAAAAACAATAATTTACCTGTATAGGGGTAGCCAGTTGCTAAACGCTAGACGGCTTTCAGTTGGGCTAGTGGGCTTCTGTAAGATATTAAAAAGGGAATTAAAAATCCGCCCACGTGCGTCACAAAATGATGGCGTTCACAGAGATACAAAAAAATGCACAATAAAACCTCAACTCACCTTGCAAAAGGCAGCACTCAAATCCCACAAAGGGCAGTTTCAGACACCAACACTTAAGAAAAGATAAGGCACAACTAAAGACTGAAACTGTTAAAATGACCCGGTCGGAAAAATCCCATTAACAGGTAAAAATCAAAATTAGTTCCAACCGGCTTCTAAGATAACTGCTTGACTCACAAAGGTCGTGGAGAGAGTGGCGCCTATAAACCGACAATTCAAGGAGCAGGCTCGGAAACTCGCTTTACCAATGAATATCCAGCACGGCTAATCGCATAATTCATCCAAGGGAATTAAATGATAAAAACCTGGGATTTCGATGTATAGGCATCCTCCAAAAAAACTACCCAGAGTAGCCAAAAGCGCATTGTCATTAAGCCACTCCAATCAATAGTATTTCCCAGTTATTCAGGGATAATTAATTAACTGAGCTCGCGATGAAACTCGGTAGCCAATCCGAAACCAGTACGTACTACGAAAATATTAGAAGGCCATCGATTTTAATTTCACGCGCTAAATTCAATTGGGTCGAAATCAAATTGTTTAGCGACACGGATTTATTTTAACTTCTTGATCGAGAGTACTTCGAAGCCAGATTATATACGGGGGCTTTTCGCATCGATATACGCTAGATAAAGCGGCTCGTGACAATTTTCCTTGTAAATATGTTTTAATTTTACAATCACTTTCTACAATCTCTGGCGACGCATAGTGAACAAGAAAATACGGAATCGCCTGAATGTGTTACTTTCTCTATGTTATTCCCAGCACCATCTCAAGGTACTATTATTATCTGCCGAATAGTCCGCATTTCAAGTATGTAGCTATTAAAATCTTGAAGCTGCGCTACGTTACGTTAACTAAGTATTTAGTACACAACAATACACTTTAACGATGTTATAATTTGACATTGTATATAGACAATTTCTCTGCTTCATTACAATGTGTTAAAATTTATTTCGATATCTCCGACCAAACCATCATCATTTTCGTTTTATGGGAATCGCATAAAACTGCGGCTTCCTATATATTTTAAAAATATCGCTCGTAATAGAAATTTTATTGCTTCCGGCGATTCGACCGAATGACTTTAAAGATTTGATATTAGTTGTATTTTTAGTTCCCGAAGCTTAAGTCAAACGTAATATGACCGATTTTATGAAGGTTGTAAAATATGATGGAACAAAGCGACATATGACTCATAAAGATTCATTTGAATGGTAATATTTTAATGGGAAAATGATTGTCATAAGATTCAATATTATGCATCTCTGGGATGTTAAAAATATAATAACTTATGCATTTTAAGATACGAAATTAAATATGTTATTAAATCGAAATTGTGGATGGTACAATGGCGCGAGAGCGAACAATTAAATACAGCTTCAGAAATGTGGGGAGGAAGTAGAATGGAGAGCAACAACATTTCCTTGGGGGAGTCTGGTTAGCTTTGATTTGCTTCTCTTGAATAGCCAACTTAAACTTTTCAAGACAATAACCAATATTCCCTTCGTCTATTTGCAAAATTATCTTTCTTCATTAATCCAAGCTAATAGAACACTGTTGGTTCTAACCAAAGTTTACCAGAATATTCTTGAATAAGGAAATTCAAACTGCGGCCAAAGCATAGATCTCTTCGGTTTTTCGGGTTGTATTTTCTTGATGCGGCAGCTATACATAGTTTTGATCTCCGTTCATTCTGGGAAATAAATGTAAACAAATTTAATATTATACTTTTTGTGCGTAATAACTGAGTAAATCAAGTTAAAACTTATTATAACTGGCTCAAAATAATTATAAATTATTAACCATAGTGTTAGGTAGAATTATCCATAATAGGTTACCATAGTAAGGGCAGTGTTACTAAATGTAGTTCTGGAATCGAGATACATTATGAGGGAGGTATGTAACTTTTGCAGGTTTTTATTTTTTCCTTGTATTTCTATTCATAAAAGGATTCCTCCCTATTTCAAAAGATGAAAACATAGGAAGAGAAAGCAGGGAATCAAGTGGGAGGCATTATCGTCGGCTTAATTCGCAAAAGTCGTAGGTCCGCCTATGGTAGAAAATTACAGCGGTGATAATACACACACCGGCAAAATTAGCGGAACGGGCAAAATTTACTCTCAGTTGGACTTGAATTTTCTCTTGAACCCTTAACTCGATTTTGATATATATATTTTTTTTAAACTGTAGCTGCAAGAACACGTTATAATCCAGTAAGCAAAGGTTTTTTCCAAGAAAAAAATATAAAAGTCTTTTTGTCACAGGTTCTATATTTTTTGGGGTGCTGAATTCGAATCTGAGGTTTGCCACCTCGCCAGACGTAGGCTTCACAAGGAAATTTGCAAAAAACCTCAAAATTTTGCATTTTTCTCACTTTTTTAACTATAACTCGAAAACTAAGCGTTTTCTGTTTATAACTATGATATACCAAATTAATGTAAACAAAATTTACTACAAAAATGTATAATTACTCTAAAGTCTAATCAATCCATAACGTCGTTAGATCGTGTTGGAAAAATGGTATTTCTTGACTTTACGGTAAAAAAGCTGACCTTATTCTAACTGAACGCAGGTGCCCTAATATTAACTTCATACACCACTAAAATAGATTATATTATGATTATCTGGTATCCAGGTTACATTTAAGGAATTGTCAAACGGGAGTGAAGTCCATATGATATGGTCAACAGACCTTCTAGTTCAAACGAAATAGTACTACTCTTAATTCAGGGGAAAGAAGGTTTTGATAAAAGCAAGTATATTTAGAATAAACTTGTATTTACACGAAAAAAAAAGCAACAAACACCGATATTTACTAATTTTCATATTTATTCGTCCTCCTCATCTGCCGAATTATTACCTGAAACAACGAGAATTGAGAGTTTAGATAACTATAATAGAATCCATGCCGTTCATCTTCATTCTTCTTCCATGTTTCAAAATTTCCTTTTTCTTGCTCATTACTATAGCATCTGTAAACACTGGGATAGATTCTGTAATTCGGTCATCAACATTATCTATTTAAGTATCTGATGGAGGAGCTGTGCCAAATGGTACACTTGAGAACGTGCATCTGCAATAAAAATAGCAGTTGCTGTTTTAACAATCCTTGTCCATTCTTTTTTCTCTGACAACCTCTCCTGATATCAAGTATCAGTAATAATCTTGTTGAAACACACAATATAAGGCATACTGGCCGTTACAAATATATCATTACCATCCTTCTTAAGAGGCGCTGTTTTACTCTTTTTGGGCGAGGATAGTCACCTTCAATCTCATTTATTAGTTCGTCAATTGTAAACTGGCATTCTTCATTACAATTATTAAGATATTTAGAAATATATTGCATTTCTCCATTCACATCACTTCTAGGTCTACCTTGTGTTTTTGTTTGGCGTTTCGTGAGGTAGAGCTCTTTCATGTATAAAAAAGGTATTGGGCATCAGCAGCTGGTAAATCATACACTGAACTTATACGATGCAAAATAGCATGTCCGGCTTCATCATTTCGTTCTCTCAGCAGCCTTTTTATGTTTTAGCCTACAGTTCATTGAATCACAGGTTACACATGATTGCGGCGTTGTGGTGGCTTATTAATTTGTTTGTTTAAATAATCTGTTGACGCTTCCTATCCACATATAAAACAGTGGGTTTTAGATGATAATTGAGGAATATCTGAGCGAAGTGTAGATAAATTACTACTTTGTGTATTCCTCTTATGGGCAGCATTAATCAGTTTTTTATTAGAATATCTCATCCTACATTTTTCGTCTACTTCAACTTCTGTAGCAATCTTACATCTATTAAACAAAACTATTTTACCATCTTCTCGACCTCTACTTGCTACAGTGAGACCATCCAACCCCTTTTCCTTCACTGCAGTCATTTTGGTTCCACCATCTCACGATGGACTAATAACACTGGTTTTATTGTTTTGGTTACACGAGACCAACTAAACTGTATGGAGTGGTAGTGTTTCTCGGTAGCATCGAACTTCCGGCGTTTTTGGAGGGGGGTGCAAAGTTCACAAAAGAATGTACCGGGACGTCCTCAGGCCCTTGTGACGCCTGCAAATGTATACCTCATCAAATAAATTTGTTATTATTATTATTATTATTATTATTAACTGTATACACAATGACGTTTTTATGACGTAGGGCCTTAGAAGTTAATAGCACACCCAGTATCTAATAGAAAGATGCCTACATCTGAAAACGATTGAATAAACGTTGATACACCTGGTCCTCACTACCGATGTATGTGCCTGTATGGTACCTATGTTGCGTTTTAAAAGACTCACTGTATATATACAAATAAAAATGTACTTAGTTTTTGTCAACTTTAATTTTGTATATGGTTTGCATGATCGAAAAACGCTTATTTTTCAAGTTATAATCAAAAACTGAAAAAATTCTAAATTTTGAGGTTTTTGCAAATTTCGTTGTTAAGCCCTCGCCTGGCGAGGTGGCAAACCTCAGATTCGGATTCAGCAGCCCAAAAAACATAAAGAACCGGTATGAAAAACACTTCTACATTTTTTTCCTGGAAACGCCGTTTCTGGACCTTGGATGACTGAACTATTAGACCTATTCTGATTTTAAACAATTGGTCGAAATATCATAAACTAACAGAGCTGAAAAGAAAATAATGTTTTTTGTTAATTTTTAAGACACCATGTAGTGATCGAATGAAATTTAATATCATTTGATAATGCCAGATTAAAGATTGATCTTTTCTGAGCACTTTCAATTTTTTATTTACACTGGTATATCAGTTATTACGTGTGCTACAGGGTTTTGTTGAAATTAGTACATTGGCACAATTTTTATGGGTTGCTCGAAGATCTGTTTTGTTTATGTCAGCTGGTATTTTCAAAGTTAAGCAAAAGTCACATTTAAAATTTTGATTGTCGTGGACTGCCATATGCATATATATTATGCACACCGAACTTTCCCATCGCGCCATGTGCATATATATTATTCACAAGCAGTGCATGATTTCAGGCCGCGTATCTATAAAATATGCACACATAGCATGCATTTCTAATGGAAAATCTGTTGGTGCGGCGTGGAATTAAGTTGGTCTGGTAATATCTTACTATTTACGTTTTTTGTTACAAATTATCTATGGTAACATTTTATTTCGTACCATAGGGTACTTATTCTTACAAATAACTGACTAAACACAGATAAATAAATGTACTACATTTCTTTTTCAAATTATATTTTCTGTCCACATGCTTTGGGCAAAAGTAAAATTATATATTTTTTTGATAAAAAAAATGTGACAACAAAAAATGTTTTTTCTACCAACAAAAAAAAAGGCTTTTCTACATAGATTATCGCATAAATAGGCTGTATACTGTATACCAACAAAATATTATTTTAATTTTGACTTGTAAACGGTAAAAAAACATTCAACACACATCGCTGCACTTCCTTTACAAGCTGGACTTCCCTGATAAGCTGGACTCACGTAGAGAACTTGCTTATTGTGGACTATAGCGCAGTTTCTGTCATGACCCTTTGCATGCTTTTTCTAAAACAACTTATATCGGACTTTTTTTCCCAATGGCTGCGTTTTATGAGCTGCAATGTTTTCTTCTAGGTTCGGTTGTTTGTTTATAACTCTCAATACCATACAAAGTTTTTTTCTAAAAGATGTAATGTGGATAGATGAATTACTAGTAGCTTTGTACAAATGCCAAGCATTTGCCAGCGATGTTCCTGTCAATATCACTACAGCTATCTTACGAAACCATTTTACCGACCTACGCAATGAAGTAGAATATGGAGACATTTGGTCAGACACATCTATAATGAGTTTGCAGAATTATAGACACACATAGCTATTGGCTTCATTCGGCTACCTCCTTCTCTCGCAGGAACTTCTTTCAATTCATTGCCATGTTTGATACTGAGAAATAAAATGTACCTCTTGTCTCTCCATTTGGCAACTGCATTGACCATAGTGCTGTACTGTACCTGCTTACAAGGTGTGAAAAGAACATATACACACAGCGGCGTATGCTTGAAATGATTTAATCAGGCGCCGCATGCATATATTTTATTCACGCTTCTATTGCATACTATAGTATAAAATATGTATAGACTCTGAAGCTACTTTACTCTCAAAACGTAAAAATAACTGAAATTTTCAATAAAACTACTTCGGCGCAGCGGACCCGATCACGAAATTCGCTTCGGCAGTCAACGTGTTAAAAATCCAACATGGGTGATTTGAATGCTACTGATGTGACAAGGGTCGTAGCGTTGATTAATGATGGTATCTTACTCTTATTTTGCCCATGTGTTAGGTAAATTAAAACGCACGATTTACCGTAATGTAAGAGGTTGGAGGCAAACTGGGGAGTATAAAAGGAGACAAGGCCAAGGTAGAAAACTGACAACCACGGCTAGAGATGACATATTTGTAGTCTTACAAACATTACCAAGCAGCGTAAAATAGTACCACAATTAAGAAACGAGATTAAGTGGCGACACTATACTTCGCTCGGGAGCATGAAAATTTGGAAAATGACCAGTGGGCCAACGTTCTTCTCACACATGAGCGCCGCTTTTCCGTTAACTCCATCGATGGCAGGGAAAGATTATATCGCCGCCGCGCCGATGAGAACAAGATGAACAGATATTTTACTCCTACTGTTTCTCTCGGTGGAGGTTCAGTAATGGTCTGGGATGGGATATATTACATATTATGTTGGGGTTTGGAACGTTCGGCGAAATGCAATAATTCTGTTTCGGTATTGTGGATAAAACTCCGACGCACGTTTGCCACGCTTTTGCTTTCTTCTAATTGGCGCAAACCTTCACCTCGGCTTAGAAGAGACCGAGGGTGAATAATATCAAATAAGAAAAATTTTAAATTGAGTGAGAATTTGAAAGTACAGATGCGTAATCTAGAACGAGTCGTCTGCAAAGCGTGCAAATATGCCCTAGCTCTAAAGCCGGAGAGTAAGGGCGGGTTTGATTTATAAGGCGCCACAAGCTTGTAGACGGCACAAGTAAGAAATACCCCAAAGCTGAAATATGGTACTCGTTTTAGCCTAAGCTTCGCAACTACCAAGAGAAAATTACCTAAATAAATTCGAAATTAATTTGATTAAGTTGATTTGAATTTAATCAATCCGAACAAATAAAAAATAAAATAACAACCAAGAATTAATTTAATAATTAGAGAATTAATTCAATAATGAAAGGCAAGTAAGTAGGTCAGTATTAAAAATTGAAAAGTGAGACGCAAAAAAAATTAAGGATTAACGATAAAGTCAATATTAAACTGTAGTATCTATAGCAAGTCAATGAAGCCGAAACATCTCAAACATAGAGCGCAAATGAATTAAGTCAAAGTACCCACCTTTTTTAAGCGTCCTGATTTCTTCGTAGTCCAGGTAATTCAGGAATAATTAAATAACACAGGCAAATTCAGTAAATAGAAAATTGCTTTATTACACAATGCGGAAAACAGAACAATAAGGTGACGATTTCTCCGATACTCTATACTGCTTATACCTAACATTACGACTAGAACTGACTATTGTTCTAAAAGTCACAAATTTTACTCAGTTACATGAGGCATAAAGGTAAAATAAAAGAAAATAAAAAAACAATTTTTAATTGAATTATTTCGTTCAATTAAAAGCCGATATCATTGTATTATAGATAGAACAAAAACTTCCAATAATAATTAGGTTCCTTTGTTCACTCGAACGTGATCACCTTGTGGCTGCTAACGAGATTCAAAGAGAAATATTACACGATATAACCGGTGTTAGAAACAAACCAAATTAATTATAAATATAAATTTACGTTTTTACTTTAGAAAATCACAGTTCAAGTAACATAAATAAAATACCTTATTCGATTATTATTTAGGCGCGCAAACCATGGTCTCACGTCACAGTGCCGCTCTACAAACAAATTATGTTTATAATTAAAACTAGGTACGCCAATAATAAATGATACCTTGGGCAGTCGATTAAAATTAAATCAGTAGATTGGCCGCTGTCTCCGTTAATCAATTATTAACCAGACGCTAGCTGACCATAAAGGCACTCTTCTTAGAGACAAGGAAACTAGACAAGGAACTAGGCAACACAACGCCAAATCTACCGAAAGAAACGAGAGTTCCCTAATAAAGGTACCTAAACAAATCGATATTCGGAAAAATATATCGCGTGACTCGTCGCAAATTTCGTGAAATTATACCCGAGTATTTTAATAAACTACGAGCCTGTTTCGACCAGTTAAAAATGATAAAAGTATCGACTATCAAGAATAAAGCAAGCTGAATCTTAGATTTTGATTTACAAGTTTCGACTTATCAATTAGAGCAAAGAAAATTATCTTAATTAGCTAAAGAAAAAAAGAATTTAATTAATGCTTAATTCTTGAGCAAAGAAAATTACGGTTTGGCGTATTTTCGTCAAGGAAATAAATTTAAGTTAAATCTCGGATTTATTAGCCAGGGTGATGAATAATACCGTTAGGCGTTAATATTTAAAGATATAAAGGAGAGAAAAGGGTAGAAACAAATACTAATAATAAAGATAAGGAGCTCACATTCAGTTGGTGGCTCCTCGGCTGTTTCCCAGGTGGGAAGGAAAAAAAACATATACTTCCTCTGTCGAAGAAGGACTCTAACGGTGTTCTGAACGAGTCACAATCCAGAGACCGGACTCGCGTGGCTTAATGACTGAGATTTATGGGCTAATAAATGAAACCCTGTCGGTTGAAATACTCTGTCGGTTGAAGTACCCCGACGGTCGAAGTATCCCTACGGTCAAAGTACCCCTACGGTCGAACCCTGTAAAGGGTTGCTATACGACTAGCTCGTTGGAACGTTAGGTAGGTTGTGGACGGACAAAGAGGCTTCTATTTAAAACAGCATCGAATCCCAGTTTTGGGGCGAGTTCCAGGCACTAACGAACAAAACTAACCAACGTAAGCAATATATGGCCTGAGACTAGAAATTGGTCGGTTGAAACAATCCCATAAGGTAAAACAAAAAAACTTCCAACACGGCCACTCTGCTTTAAACGACAAGCCAACGTAGAGTGATTTCCTTGAAAACTCTCCGAAAGCAGACGCTTCCTTCCAATAGTCCCACTACAACTACGCCTGGCCAATAAGAGTATAGCCACCCGTCACGTGGCCACGAGCTGTCAAACCCAATAATTTATCTAAAGCGATTTCGAAAGGAAAACGCAGAACTTTGATATACCAAAGCCCATCTTAAATAATTGCTCGACCTAGCTAAAAGGAAATAACCATTCGACCCGCTATTCATTAGGAAAACATACAAAGGTAAATCATAATTTCCGCGACGTCAACACAAAAAAAAAGAAAGTCCCCAAACGGTAACGCACGTTCAGGAGTTGGTAGGCGTGGTACCACAAATCGCTACAGGAAACTACTCTAAAGATAACCCAGACGAACCTAGTTTTAAATTTCCGGTAGAAGGCAACTGTAATTCACTTCCAGCACTGCATTCACCGGTCGGTCGGTAGAGGTCATTACAATGTCGTCGTGCGGATCGCCACTTTGATCTCTGCTCATTACGGCAAGTGGTAGTAAATAATAAAATGACCTGCATCAGTTTGTCAAGAATAAATGCATTAATATATATCCTTACGTGACTACAAGGAACAACCATCCATTTTGCCGTGGTCTGCCATTTAGTCAAGAAAAACTCTTCCTTAAACCTTCAAACTTAACTTGGTGCAAAAGGAAAGCTGGCCCGTTACACGTTTCTCTAACCATGTTAGCATCATCAGGAGATGATTAAAACTAAATAACTCTCTTTTATACTAACTGTTTGCTTAATAAAGCGGAATCAAAGGAACCAATCCTGGAATCCCACTAGTCACGCTCGATCAACCAATACAATGGACTACACGGAATAGGTCCTCTATCTCTATTTAAACTATTCTTACATTTAATAATTTCCATACTTTCATATGCGTCTAATAATCTCCTATCAGTTATATTATGAATTAATTTGAAATTTGTAATTATTATTCTATGATTATTATCAAACGCATGCTCGGCAACACTTGACTTTTCTGTTCTAGCATACTTTAAATGAGCTATGTGTTCCTTGAATCTCATTTGTATAGATCTTCTAGTTTGGCCAACATATTTTTGGTTACAATCCATGCATCCAATTTCATATATTCCACTTCTTCCAAATATTTAAATTTTTTGACATTATTAGGTGGTCCAAAGAACAAAATTTAAATATTAGAAAGAAGTGGAACATATGAAATTGGATGCATGGATTGTAACCAAAAATATGTTGAGCAAACTAGAAGATCTATACAAACGAGATTCAAGGAACACATAGCTCATTTAAAGTATGGTAGAACAGAACAATCAGGTGCTGCCGAGCATGCTTTTGATAATAATCATAGAATAATAATTACAAATTCAAAATTAATTCATAATATAACTGAAACGCATATGAAAGGATGGAAATTATTAAATGTAAGAATAGTTTAAATAGAGATAAAGGGCCTATTCCGTATAGTCCATTGTATTGGTTAATCGAGCGTGACTAGTGGGATCCCAGGATTGGTTCCTTTGGTTCCGCTTGATTAAGCAAGCAGTTAGTATAAAATAGAGTTAGGTAGGTTTTAAGTTTTGTTTTAATCATGTCCTGATGATGCTAACATAGTTAGCGAAACGCGCGTTGAGTGCAATAATTCTGTTTCGGTATTGTGGATAAAACTCCGTTTTAGTGGGATGGGATATGTTTAGGAGGCCAATCAGAGTTGGCTATTGTTAATGGCACTTTAAATGAAAATGGATACATTTAAGATATTCTGCAACAGTATGTCGTACCATTGGCCTCCAAGTCGGAGAAAACTTTTTGGTGATGCACGACAATGCCCGCCTGCAAGTGACTTGTCGTTCCTTAGACTTTTTCAATACCGTCGAAATAAGGGTAATGGATTTGTCTGCATGTTCACCAAACCTAAATCCGATCAAACATATCTGGGACATGTTGGGTAGGCGATTAAGTTCCAGAAATCTCGCAGTCCAAAATCCCTAACAAACACTGGCAGCTCTTGTTGAGATATGGAACAATCTGTCTCACGAGTTACTTGATAATGTCATTATGAGCATGGGAAGACGGATGACTGCTGTCATAAGGGCGCGTGGAGGTCGCACACGTTATTAAAACATTTATTATTGTTGGTGTCTTGAATCGCTATCATTCGTTAATTTATTATTATTGTTTTATTTATTGGTAATTTATTGTTATTGTTTTAGTTTGGCTCGTTGGCCTTTAAACACGCTCCAATTTATGCGCTAAAGCAGAAATGAAAGTTGGCGCAATAATAAAAAGACTTACTGTAACATAACCAAAAATTAAAGGTAATCCTTCGAACCGCTAGCAACCCATAAAAAGTGTGCAAATGCAATAATTTCAACAAAACGCTGTAGCACCCTTAATAACTGCGATATCAGAGTAAATAAAAAAACTAAAATGCTCAGGAAAGATCCATCTACAGAGAATTTCAAAAATCAACAAAAAAAACATTACTTTCTTTTCAGCTCTGCGATGTATATGACATTTCGATCAACTATTTAAAATCAGCAATCTTGAAGAATCAAGCTACAATTTAAAAAAATACATACAGGGTGTTTCAAAAAACATGCGCCAACGCTCGGCCGGAGCTTCATCATCCAAAAATAAGAAAAAAAGTTGATATAAATGTAGGTCCGGAAATGCTTAGTTTTCAAGATACAGGGTGTTGAACATTTAAAAAAAAATCGGCTTTTTTAAAATATCTTAAATATCCTTTGTTCGATTTTGTTGAAATTTGGCAGC
>MU186946.1:44082-81722 GCA_016904865.1 Pissodes strobi
GAAAGTATTATGGATCAGTTTGACAGGTGGTGTGCCAGTAATGGCTTAATACTAAATCTTAATAAAACTGTTTTTATTCACTTTAGATCTCGTAGAAATGTGCCAATTGTTGAAATTGACTCTGTGAAGCATACCGAGTGTACAAAATTTTTAGGGCTCCATCTGGATGATACTCTATCATGGGGTGCACATGTTGAACATGTGGCATCTAAAATTAACTCAGGTTTCTTTGCAATTTGTAGATTGAAGGATACCCTTAACATAGAGGAAGAACTGAATATTTACTATTCGTTGATATATTGTCACTTAAACTATGGTGTAATTTTTTGGGGAGATTGTGCTGAAAGCAGTAGAATCTTCATTGCCCAGAAGAGGGTTATCAGGTTGTTGTTTGGAATGCCGAATGGGGAGAGTTGTAAGCCTATATTTGTAAGGCATAGGATATTGACATTTCCTTGCATTTATATTTTCAGGTCCTTATTGTTTACTAGGCTGAATCTTGATGACTATCCCTCGGGTAGTGATTTTCACTCATATTTCACAAGATACGGGGAACTTTTAGCCTTGGATTCTCATAGATTGGCAAGGTTTGAAAGGTCTCCCGCTTATGTCGGGAAAAAACTTTTTAATAAACTTCCCCAGTCGGTCAGAAGTCTTCCTCTGAATAAATTTAAAAATGTGGTCAAGACTATTCTGTTGGATGGGGCATTTTACTCTGTAAGAGACTACTTGTCCCATTCATTTTAGTTTGTCTAGGTGTAAATCTAGTGGCGTTTTTTTATACTTTAATGTTATGCAATGTACTTAGTATATAGGACTTTGACTTGTACATCCATATATTGTATGGCTTAAGTATCAATAAAGAAATATGAAATAATATGAAATATGAAATTGGGGACAGGGACGAATGCGCTGGCCGACAGTTTTCCCGTTTCTTCCTTAAAGAGAATGGCAAAGACGGCATCAAATCGGTGAATTAAAGAAAGTTTCTTTCTTTGTATTCCCTAATTGGCAATACTCAAAGCTTCTTTTTTGACGCTTCAAGTTATGTTAAATGCGGATGCAACTATATGTTTAAGAAATAGTATAGTAGGATAACTCGTAGCCCCTACAAGTTCAGGGACTAGGGTAATCCTACTCTCCATATATTTTTTTAACTAAACTTTTTTATCATTCAAATAAATAAACCTTGAAATTTTATTACAGGATCCACACCTAATGTGAATGCAATCGGCGAAATAAATACCCCCATTGAAAAACCAAAATCACTAGTTGAGAGAATACAAGGCTTGGGCGAATCGCTTTTAGGGCACCATAAATCGGATTGTGATTGCTCCAGTAAAGGCAAATCAGGTAAGTTTGCAATATTCTAAACTAGGTTTCAGTGGTTTCATAATAGCTGCATGGTGCGGTCGCGCAAGGCCTGTCTAAAGCAGGCCTTGTGCGACCGCACTCAGCTGAGCTCAGGTGTGCTGAACACGAAAATTTTTAAAATTATTTATTTTTGAATTATCGATTGTAATAATAACTTTACAGTTGAATTAAACTATGATACGACTACTTGCGACACCCATATTTTCTCTTATGTCCATCCTGTATATGGTAAGAAAAAAATATAGATTTTTATATCTATGGTTCGAAAAATAATATAGTCTCTTATTATAGCTTTTGAACACGATAATTTTTAAAATTATTTATTTTTTATTATCGTCTTTCTAATATATTGACACTATAGTTGTAGTAAAAAGTTTACAGTTGAATTAAACTATAATAAGACTTCTTGAGATACTCATATTTGTCTTATGTCCACCCTGTATATGGTAAAAAAATATTGTTTTTTAGATCTATGATTCGAAAAATAATATAGACTCTTATTATAGCTTTTGAACACGACAATTTTTAAAATTATTTATTTTTTATTATCGTCCTTCTAATACATTGGCACTAGTTGTAGTAAAACTTTTACAGTTGAATTAAACTATAATAAGACTTCTTGAGATACTCATATTTTGTCTTATGCCCACCTTATATATGGTAAGAAAAAATATTGTTCTTAGGTCTATGATTCGAAAAATAATATAGACTCTTATTTAGCTTTTGAACACGACCATTTTTAAAATTTTTGATTCTTTTATTATCGTCCTTCCAATGCATTGGCACTATAGTTGTCGTAAATTTTACAGTTGAATTAAACTATAAAAAGACTTCTTGAGACACCCATATTTTGTCCTATTTCCACCCTGTATATGGTAAGATTTAAAAAATAATATAGTCTCTTATTATAGCTTCTGGTATCTCAGAGAGTTCATAATCAAAATCTTGTCTAGATCGAACATTCCCTTTTTTAAAATAACATTATCTGCTCTTATTTAATACAACATCCTGTATGTAACAAATTTTTTTTGAATGACATCCTTAACTAAAATACAAATTTTATATTTAAAAAATTCTTCGTGACTTTGTAATAATTTCTACGTAAAAAATTATATAATAATTTTATAAATTCATTTAAAATTTTCAAATTTTGCTCCTTGCGAGCAAAAAATTAATATCTCAACGTGGATTATATTTTTTAGCAAGCAAACGTCAACAATTCCATATATAAAAATGTATATTTGACTTTTAATACATGATTATAACATAATGAAATAAACCTACTTCGTTGAAATGATCTTCACAGAAAAAATGTCAATTTATTGCTACGTAAGTACTCGTAGTTTATCTCGCTTCATTGCTGCTTACCATTGCCAATGTTTACAGAATAAATATAAGTTGCCTCACTCACGGTCGGAACTTTGATGCACTGAAATCACAAGCATGCCGCAGACACGCATATTCTGGAAACTTTGTACTTTGTACCGTCAAATACCGTGAACAACTGTGTATGCGTATACATCGGCGGACGCTGGCCCCTCGAGCGGTACGAGGGGGAGGGGTCTAGCTGGTTTTGCGTACTTCGAGAGTGCGGGAACTTGTATTTTATTTAGGAAACTTTGCCATTGCTTTCTAGCCTTTACGTCTCGAGGAAGAGAAAGACATTTTTTATTTGGGGTTTTGGCATTAGTGCTTTCACATGTATCATACAGAAACATAAAGAATTTTAAAATCAAATGCGTATAAATTAATATATATGCTTCATATTTCTCAAACCGCTTCTTGGAGATCCACAACAAAGATTAACATTTTGCAGTTTTATGGAAGGATTATAATTCAAAAGGCAAGTTCTTTAAATTTAATAATTGGACGGGCTGAAATTTTTAATAAAGGAACTTAAGACCTAGAACTTTAAGAAATAATTAAGTATAAAATTAATTAGCAAATTAGTTTTATACGAACCCCATTAAAACATTATGATTTTTTCGAAAATCCAGGGTGGTAAACAAAGAGTTGCTTTAAAAAGTAAATGGTTTTAATTTTAGTATTTTATGATACGCATTTTAGTAAAGGGGACCATGCTTACATGAAATAAAAAACTATATTTAGTCGATGAGAAAGTGTTAATTTTTTTAAATATTACCACGATTACCTAAAATCTCAAATGCATAATTTGGTTTGGTGCGAATATATCCGGGTCTTTCCAAATTTCTAAACACCAAAGATTTAAGCCTAAAATTGAGCAATCTTGTCATAGTTTAAACTTTGCTGTATCCATTACGCTTTACGAGACCCTAATGGTGAGCGTCGAATTTGGTCCACCGCGTATGAAATGCTAAAGCTAGAAGATGTATAAGTTTTAACTTTTAATATCTTATTGATTTCTAAAACCTATGTAAATTATGTGTCATACAATGCAAATACAAGGTAATTCATATAGCTCTTCAAATGAAAATATATCTATTATTTTTGAAATTAGGAAAACTATTGATTTCATGTGCTTTATCGCATGCTTTTGTTTTAATGTATACATAATGTTTCAAAAAAACAGAAAAGGTACCAACTTTGTTGCATTTTATCATTACATCTGAGCCGGTCTAACGGTTTCGGAAGCGCGTGTAATGGAACTTAAAACTAAACGTACATTAAAGTTTTTTTATCAAACCGGTTCTGAAGGGCTTCGCCTGTTGCCAATGATGCAAAAACAAATAAAATCATTAGAAACTCAAATGTCTGATGTACTTAGCAAGACCCACAGATTGAATGATAGCCCTCCCGATTTGGCGGCTGTGGTTACACATCCACAACGAAAAATGGGGACCGACACTGAGATAGAATACAATTCCTTTATAATTGAAATAAAAGTTTGCCGTATGAGAGCCAAAAATATTATGCTGTACAATTTAGAAGAGCCAACAGGAAAAAGAGCTGAAGCTAATACAAGCGGAAATATCGCCAGTATAAAGGCAATCATTTCTCAGTTACTTTCTTCGCAGGATAGCGTTATCGACTTGGAAAACCGAAAAACAATAAACCACCTAGACCTCTAAACGTAATTTTAGCTAACTTCGACACTGTGCTATGTGTTTTAAGAAACAAATCACAGGTTACGCATCCCACAGTAAACTTTCCGCTAATCTCACAATTGCGCAAAGAGGGCACATCAAAAACCTTTACAAACAACTTGATGAGCGAAAGAGTGCGGGCGAAAATTACTTACATAAAATATTATCATGGTCTACCTAAATTTGTCCACATTATTGGCAAAAAAACCTGAATGCTTCGTGTAGGTTAGCTCAGTCCTCTGAATATTGTATCTACTGCCAAAACGTTAGAGGATTGAGAATTAAAATAGCTCATTGAATGTGTTCCGTTCCCCCTGTACTCAGCGCCGCGGCGCTTCCCCGCTGATATTTTAAGTCAAAATTGTTGACATCCGCCAGCCAGCGAAGCTAACAGCGGGCGTCGGAGGCATTTTAAGATCCTTCACAGGCGTAGCCGACTATATAAAAATCGGCCTCTCCTATTGGTCGATCCGCGTGACCCTCCGCTCGCTTCGCTCGCTACGGTGGCTCAAGACAAGGAAACTAACCAGGTGCTAACCCAATCTAACCCAAGACATATCCAAAATCAAGAAAAAAAGCTGCTTAGAAATATAATCTTTAAAAAAAAATAAAAAAAAGCAACGGGGTTCGAACCCGTGTTTTCCAGGTGAGACCCAACGGTCTAAACCTCTACACCACGAGAGCTCTTGCGAGAAATTGATTGCATCACGAAGGACATACTGTAATACGAGATGGATCGACCAATAGGAGAGGCCGATTTTGATATAGTCGGCTACGCCTGTAAAGGATCTTTAAATGCGCCTCGGAGAGGCGACGAAGAAACGCGAACGAGAGAACTCGACGAGCCGTCAGGTCAAGCGTCCCGTACACATTTTTATATTTAAAGCATACAACTTACGTTTTTAATTACTGTAAGAAGTATAATAAACACCAAATTTAAGTACAGCGACCTGTTTCATTCCGCTACACGAACATTGGTCCTTCGACCCGATTGGATAAAGATTTACACGAAGAAATCAGCCAAAATAATACGATTATTCGACATTTTCGCCAAGCAGCAGCAAGCACGGCGAAATAAACACCATACGCCATACGGCACACGGCAACGAGACGTTTCCAGGAGGTAGTTTGCAACAAGGTCAGTTCGTTCCTTTCTAATATTTTCCTGGCAGCCAGAAAGTATTGTTTCGATGGCCTGGCTCCTAATAATATAATTATAATAAATAATTTTGTTATTGGTTAATTTGACTAATACTTATTTTGTTTTAATTTGATAACACATAACACGCATTGGTTTAGATTAGATGCGATTTATTGATGATTTAAGCTCTTAGGTCTTAGGTATATTGTTTCGAGCTTTGTTTGGTTTATAATACGTAGTATATTATTTCGAGATTTGTTAATTTTTTAATGTTTTCGAATTATTGCTGAATTGTATGGCTTCATTTAACAATGCCTGATGACTTATTGAAAGTTTTAACAAAGAAACGCGCTACGATAAAATCGAAACTTACGAATGTTGATAAATATTTAAAAGCGTTTGAAGGTTTAGAGCACGAAGATGTTTATAGATCAAAAGTAATAGAGTTAGAACAGAGAATTACGAGTGTTGAGACTATTTATTCCGGCTTTGACGATGTTCAGGGTGAAATTGAGTGCATTGTCGAGGAGCCCGAACCTCAATTTCTCGGACGCGAAGAATTTGATAATAAGTACTACCCTATGCTGTCTAGAGCTAAATCTTTGTTTGAGAAGTTTAACATAAACGATGATTCAAAGTCCAGTTCATTATCTTCAGCTCGATCTCTCGCCCGAAATTCGGCGGTTCTTACGAAAATTGGCTCGAATTCCGCGATAATTTTGAGTCAATGATCCACAATAACACACAAATAAGTAGCATTCAAAAATTTCATTATTTACGTGCATCATTAGTAGGTTCAGCACCTCAGGTAATACAATCGCTCGAGTTTTAGTTCAGCTGATTATGAAATTGACTGGAATACGTTATGCGATCGCTTCAATAACAAGCAACTTTTAGTTCAAAATCATTTAAGAGCTATTTTCAGTATGGAAAGCATTGTTACCGGTTCCTCTTCGAAAATTCGATTTTTATACGAACATTTGTTTAAGCATTTGAGTAGTCTCAAGCAATTAGGAGAGCCTACAGATTCGTGGGACACAATGCTGATGATTTATGTTCTGTCTAGCAAACTAGATAAATATTCATGTCACGAATGAGAAAAGCTAAAATCAAATCGCGATGTCATTTCATTAGAAGATTTCAAGGACTTTCTTAAAAAACGTGCCGCTTTATTTGAGACGATCGAATTGAGTCATAAAACAAACGATAAGCAAACCGATACGCGACAAACTCAAAATCAGAATCCGAAATACGGAAATCGAAAGCAAAATCAATATTCTAGAGGCTTGATAGGTCAGACAGAGGGTAGCGATGTAAAGGATCATACGAAACCGAAATTTTCGTGTCTTTATTGCAAAAATGACCACAGTTTATTTTATTGTCCAGAGTTTTTTAAATTATCTATAGGGGATAGAATTTCTAAAGCTAAAGAGATGTTTTTATGCGTGAATTGTTTACGAAGAAATCATTTACCGAAAGATTGTAAATGGTCTGGATGTAAAATATGTGGCTTAAAGCATAATACGATTTTACATCGCTAATCGCTTCATGTAAAATCGTATTATGCTTTAAGCCACATATTTTAAATCCAGACCATTTTCAATCTTTCGGTAAATGATTTCTTCGCGATAGCGTTAGGGCAAGAAATCGAAATATGTAACGATATTCCCGAATTGAAATTTGACACGGCTACGAATGCGCAAAATACTACAAATTGCTCTGTTGCAATCTCTCAGCATGCCATCTTATCTACCGCGAAGGTACAAGTTATTAATGGCCAAAATACTGTGTTGGCCCGTGCGCTTTTAGACTGTGGCTCGCAGTCTAGTTTTATCACGTCAAGTCTCTGCAAAAAAATTAACTTAAATAAAACGAGGGTTAGTTTAGCGGTTTCGGGAATCAATGATCAGCTTTCTTACGCGAAGTTCAAATGCGAATTAAATATTCAATCGATGGCAGAGCGGTATTCATTCAAACTTTCGTGCTTTGTCATGGACAAAATAACTTCTGATATTCCAGACAGTCATATTAATATCGAACAATTTAGCGTTCCTGTTAATTTAAGATTAGCTGACCCAGACTTTTCTATTCCACAACCGATAGTCATATTAATCGGAGCGGATGCCTTTTGGCATTTATTAAGCATCGGGCGCATTAATATCGGAAAATCTGATCCTATTTTACAAAATACACGATTGGGGTGGATAATTGCGGGATCTCTGTCTACGCCGACTCAGTTAAATCTCTCTCGATGCAATCTCAGCACAATTTCAGTTCAAAAACAGTTGACAACATTTTGGGAAGTCGAAGAGATTGAAACAAAGAAATCGTGGTCAACCGAAGAGCATTTGTGTGAAAGCCATTTTTCCAAAAACTTAAGTATCAATTGTGACGGTCGATATATAGTAACAATACCTTTAAAGGATGATCCTATCAAGTTAGGTGCATCTCGTGAAATCGGTCGATATATAGTAACAATACCTTTAAAGGATGATCCTATCAAGTTAGGTGCATCTCGTGAAATCGCGATTAAACGGTTCTTAACATTAGAGAGAAAACTATTGCTTAACGATACTTTGCGAGACTTATATATTGATTTCTTATCCGAATACGAGAGGCTAGGTCATATGATGGAGGTCATTGCGGACAGCTCTCCAGAAAAGCCGGAATATAACATGCCGCATCACGGCGTTTTAAAAGATACGAATATATCAACTAAATTGCGAGTCGTATTCAACGCGTCATGGCCCACTTCAACCGGTATATCTCCCAATGACATCCAAATGGCTGGGCCGACTATTCAACAGGACTTGTTTTCAATTCTTTTACGATTTCGCGCGCATAAAATAGTTTTGTCTAGTGACATTAAGATGATGTATAGACAAATACTTATTGATCCGAAGCAACGAATATTGCAACGAATAGTATGGAGATCTTCTCCCACCCAACCTATCAAAATATTCGAGTTAAACACAGTCACCTACGGGATTAAAGCCGCTTCCTTTCTAGCGACTCGATGTTTACATGAAATAGCGCAAGAATGCGAAAACAAGCATCCTAAAATAGCTAACATTATTAGAAATGATATGTATGTCGACGATTTGTTGACTAGTTTAGACGAGCTTGAAGAAGCTGAATACATTTGCAAAACCACCATAACCAAAGTTTTACTTAATCACGGTTTTATATTGCGAAAATGGAAATCAAATGATGACAGCATACTTAAAGGCTTAGATACGGAACCGTCCTCAACAATATAGTCGAGTTTTAAGTGAATAAGAAAAACGTTTCTAAAACATTAGGAGTTGTGTGGGGGTCTGATAACGATTATCTTAGATATAAAGTTTAGCCCTTAGCTGAAGCGAGAAAAATTACTTAAAGAATAATACTTTCTAGAATTGCGACAATATTCGACCCATTAGGTTTAATAAGCCCTAGTATAATAATTGCCAAGGATCTTTTGCAGAAACTTTGGTCCGAGAACCTTACTTGGGATGAACCGCTACCTGAACCGATTCTACAATCATCGCTTAAGCTTTCAGCCGAATTAGATATATTAAACGATCTTAAAATTCCTCGTAAAATCACGTGCGATTATATCCTACTTGTGTCAATTTGCACGGTTTCGCGGACGCATGCGAAGCTAGCTACGGAGCGTGTATTTATGTTGTTTCGACGAATTCACAAAACGAAAATTGTTCTAGGTTATTATGCGCGAAATCCAAGGTTGCACCCATCAACTCGTTAACCATACCTCGTCTCGAATTATGCGCAGCCTTGATTCTGTCCCAACTTATTTCAAAGGTCTTAAAATCCTCAGATATTGAGTTTGATAAAGTGTATTGTTGGCCCGATTCAACCATTGTCCTTGGATGGTTACGATCGCATCCAAGTGACCTTAAGCCCTTTGTTGCAAATCGAATCGGTGAGATTCAGGGAGTAACTGAATCATTTGAACGAAAACATGTTCCATCGGCTGATAATCCCGCGGGCATAGTCTCTCGCGGACTACTCCCTGAGTCATTGGTTTCAAGGTCCATCGTGGTTATGCGATTCTTCACTATGGCCCAACCCTTTCAATACATTTTCAGATATGGATTTGCCCGAAAAACGTGGTATTTCTCTAGTTATTTCAGTTGTTCATCTTTCTTTTCTTTTGAAACAATTTTCAACGTTAACCAAATTGAAACGTGTACTAGCCTATATTTTTAGGTTTATCCATAATTGTCGAAAGGCTCTTGTATTTCGAAATTTGTCAAATCTATCTTCCGATGAGTTACATCAAAGCCTTTTAGCCGTTATTAAAATTTCGTAACAAGAATCTTTTCCGAACGAGTATCAACTTCTCATCAAAAATCGTTCGTTGCCATCAACCAGTACAATATTAAGCCTTCACCCCTTTATCGATAATCAAGGAATAATGCGCGTAGGGGGGAGATTAGAAAATTCTGACTATCCATATGACAAAAAGCACCCTATGTTGTTATCACATAAGCATAAGCTTACCGAGCTTATTTTTGAGCATGAGCATCAAAGATTGCTACACGCAGGTCCACAACTACTATTATCGACTATTAGAGAAACCCTTTGACCAATTTCAGGTCGAAACATGGCGTGAAAATAGTTAAAAACTGCGTCAAATGTTCCAGATTTAGTAATCAAAATGTACACCCATTATGGGACATTTACCAGAAGCTCGAGTAAGACCAAGTTTACCGATTTCTGTAGTAGGAGTAGACTACGCGGGACCCTTTATGATGAGAGATAAAAAGGGACGAGGTTGTAAGAGCATCTAATGTTGGTGGCATTATTCGTCTGTTTCAGTACTCGTGCCATTCACCTTGAACTCGTGCTTTCCTTGAGTTATGAAGACTTCTTGCAAGCCTTCAACCGTTTCATAAGCCGCCGCGGAAAACCTTTTGAAATATTCTCGGATAACGGCACCAACTTTGTTAAGGCTAACAAGGAGTTAAAGGATTTAGGCATGTTTCCTGAAACTAACAAAATAAAAATATCCGAGTCCGCCGCTAATATCGGAGTTAAATGGCATTTTATTCGTTAATTCACCGCATTTCGAAGAAACTTGGGAGGCCGGCGTTAAGAGTTTGAAACATCACTTAAAGCGTGTTCTTGGAAATTCTATTTTATTCTTTTTCGATTTTCAAACATTGCTTATTCGCATCGAGGCTATACTTAATTCCCGGCCCCTGTTTCCTTTGAGCTCCAATCCAAATGATTTAACTGCCCTAACTTCCGCACACTTCCTGATCGGCAAATCAATCGTGGCTATACCAGAACCTCCTGTACCAGATGTGCCGGAGAATCTTTTATCGCAGTATCAGCATCTCCAGAAGCTGTACCAGCATTTTTGGAAGCGATGGAGCTTAGAGTACATCAGCGAGTTGCAGCAACGACAGCACTGGAAGAAAAATCATGGCAGCCTCCAAGTCGATCTAGCTTATCAAGGACGATAATCTTCCTCCAACTAAATGGCGTTTGGGAAGGGTCCTCAACTTAATCCAAGGAGCCGAAGTACTCAGCGCCGCCGCTGATATTTTGCCATCCGCCAGCCAGCGAAGCTAACAGCGGGCCTCGGAGATGCGACGAAGAAACGCGAGCGAGAGAACTCGACGAGCCGTCAGGCGTTCCGTACACATTTTTATATTTAAAGCATACAACTTACGTTTTTAATTACTGTAAGAAGTATAATAAACACCAAATTTAAGTATAGCGACCTGTTTTCATTCCGCTACACGAACAGAATGCATTCAGTGTTGTTGTGCCAGTATGACTTGTTGGTATTGACTGAGACATGGTTCGATTATAGTGTTGGAAGTGAAGAGTTGGGATCAGTGGCATAGCTACCGGGTGGGTTAGGCCCCACGGCGCCAAGAGAAATTAGGCGCCGCTCCGAATTTATAAATATGCTAATGCTAACAATGCTCATGAGCTTAATTAAATTATAATACAATCAAAGACCAAAATATGCATTAAACTTTTTACCCAACCAATACATTTTGTGTCACCGTATTTATTATTTATTCTAGGTAGAATGAAAAAGATATATCCTTGCGCGGCGGCATGTGGTACATGCAAATTTGTAAAAAAGCTGCGTAAGGCGGCATGCAACTTCAAAAACAAAAATTCCGATAATCTCAGTCATAAAAAAGTACGTGTTTTTCAGGGTTGTATATTTAAGAAGTACGATTAAGCCGATAAGGCTAAATAGCATTGAAAAGCATAGAAAATGGATTTGACCAAAAAATAAATTTTGATCAAATAATCGACCAATTTGCGTCGATTAAAAAACGAAGAAAGACTCTCTAATGTTTAATTAAGATTACACATTTTTAGTTTACGTTTATATTTAAATATGTATGTTGGTTGGTTGCCGTTTATATATTTTATATTCTTGTTAATAAAAAATATACGTTTAATATTATGATGTATTGTCTTTTGATTAATTTGCGTATTACACAAAATATAGGTTTGTTTTAGGCTGAATCCGGATGGTTTTTCGAATGACAATTATTCAAACGACAGTTCTTCGAACGACATTTCTTCGAATGGACAGTTCTTCGAAAAGACAATTCTTCGAATCGACAATTTTTCGAATGTGTAATTCTTCGAATGGACCATTTTTCGAATCTGGTGCGTGCTGTAGAAGGTAGCGTTCTTGCCTGTCATTCCGGCCGTGCGAGTTCGATTCCCGTCGGTCGCGACAGATGTTTTGTATATTATTTTGTATTAATTTACCCTTTTTTCCTAATTTTGGGTTAGTTTGGATCAGTTTTGGTTAGCACTTGGTTAGTTCTTGTTGATTGAGCCCCCGTAGCGAGCGAAGCGAGCGGAGGGCCATGCAAGACCCTAATAATTATATGTAAATAATAAGTTTAATAAACAATTTTAATAAATTACGTTAAAATTATCTTTACGTTTTCTCTAATTTAATATTTACGAAAACCGATCCTTTCGAATATTTGTCTTTTCGAAAAACTATCCGTTCGAATAATTATCTATTCGAATAATTGTCCATTCGAAAAACTGTCCTTCGAAGAACTGTCTTTCGGAAAATTGTCATTCGAAAAACAGTCCTAGATTCGTTTTAGGCGCCATCGGATCGGTTTGCCCCTCGGCGCCGACATTTCTAGTTACGTCACTGGTTGGGATTGAAAGATTTTAATATATTGTTCTCAGAGGGGTGGAGGTGATGTGCTTATGGCGTTGCGAAAAATGCTAAATTGTGATTGTTTTGGGGTGAGAACCAGTCGGACAAATATTTATTAAACTTAAAATAAATGGAAAGATTATAATTAGGCGGTGTCTATATACCCTCAAATTCACCAGTAAGCACTTATGGGCCCCATTGTATTAGCATTGACTATGTTTTAAGTAACAACCCTCAGTCTTTGTCTCTATAATTTTAATAAAAATTCTTTCATAGACATTAACAATAATCCCATCGCGCAGACTCTATGTAATACTTACTAATCGTACTTTTCACAATTTATATCAACATAATGACATTATAAATTGTAATAATGTTATACTGGATCTTTATATATCAAATATACTACACCTGCGGCAGGTTCATATGGCAGAGGAAGTTTTTTTGCCTCTGGATCGCTATCATCCGGCTCTTTGTGGTGCTATCCAGGTTAACTCTGCCAGGTATTATCTTGAGTATGACTCAGTATTAAAAAAGGTAACCTATATCGTTTTAATAATTTTCTCGCTGGCGTTGATTGGGATGGCATATTGCGACCGGATAAAGCAACAGATATCAATGTTATATTGGACAGATTCTATGCCATTTTGGCATTTGGAATGGACCAATTTTTTCTCTCTCTAGACTTAGAACTCCAAACTTTCCCCGATGGTACAATAACGAATTAAAACATTTAATTATTGAAAAAAAAGTAAGCACATAAAACTTATAAAAGATCTAAAAGTTGACCAGACCATTTGATCTTTTCAAACCTTCGTAATGAGTGTACATTCATTATACTATCAGAGTATAACAAACCAACGAGTAGCGACATAAAGCGTCGGCACCTTTGATGTTCAAGGGACCGATTCCGGCAGAGCCGATGACAGATGGACTTCATATTTGTAAACTGCTCAAACCATGAAGTGGCTCGAAAGGAAGCGACTCTGCGACTACACTATAAAAAATTTGAAGTGGAAAATTGATCATTTTTCATATTTGAATCCGATTCTGTAAAGCTTTTCTATAATATAGTGGTTTTTCCTACTTCCTGTCACCCTCGCCGATAATAATTTCTGAAAGCTTTCATTATAAAAATATATATTACTTATATTTCTTCTACGATTTATTGATAAAGGAATCTCAATCGTTTCTTGGGATTTTATTTAAATTTTTAGTTTCCTTTAATGAGGGCGCGTTGAGAGGAAAATAAACCCCTCTGTATTTCATGATTTCATTTATCATGTTAAGATATTGATGTGTCAATTTTTAACCTAAATAAAGCACTTTGAGCTTACACCCGCCTGGTTTGGAGGCTATTGAAGAGGTGTAGCAGAGGTTTTTGATAGGTAATAGAAAATTATAATATTGTACGACGTTTTCAGCGGTTCTCAAATAGACATTTCTTATTGTACTAGTTTCAGCAACTTCTTGTTATTATTAATAGTACTCCATTTCTTTAAATTACGATAAGTCATATTTACAAAGGTATTGGGTATATTTTTTGAACCATTGAAATGTGGAGGAAAATTAAAACTTGCTACAGCACAAACAAAAAGTTTTTATTGATTGTAGGCTAAGGAGATGTAAGTCAGGAGTACTTAATTACTTACCCGAGTTGCCTTAAGGGATTCTAACCCTCATACCCACTGTTATGAAGACAATGGTGTTAAATTATTAATTTAAATAAAAGACAACAATTTTCACTAGTCTAACAACGTTTATTAATCAAAGGTTATTGAAAGTAAATTTGCGGCGTAGATTTAATTCGGTAGAAATGCAACAAAAATGTTTAATTTCAAAGTTTAGTAAACAAATTTTGACATACGTGTACAACCAAAAATAAGAAATTACCACCTAAAGGCAGGACTAAGCCATCCCAGGGAGGGATGGTTGACTATATCCTCTGTACCTAAGACATGGCTCGAAAAAAAAAACTATTACTGAATGATGGTCTAACATTAGCAACCTCTCTTGTAAAGAGTAAGAGAGCACCTACATTCCCGCCGACCTTGTTCGATCCTCCTCCGTCTCTGTACTCTATTTACACTGTTGACAGATATTCGGTGAAATTCCTAGGAGAAGCATTTAAAGGGATAAAACTTGAACTGTCTTCCCATCCTGACGAGGATGAAGAACACCGCGAGGACGTACAGGAAACAGTCAGGCGCCACGAGCAGAGACAAATTCAGCCTAGATGTGATGTTCCGACCTCACCAGCTGAGGTTGCGGGCATCATAAAGAGGCTGAAAACAAAGAAAGCACCAGGAGAAGACGGAATAACAAACAAAATGCTCAAAAAGCTACCGAGGAAGGCCATAACAGCAACCGTCAACATCATCAACGCGATGATGAGACTCGGACACTTCCCAAACAGGTGGAAGGAGGCTGAGGTGATAGTGATACCCAATCCTGCAAACTACAGGCCTATCAGCCTCCTCTCAGCTGTTAGCAAGGTGGCGGAAAGGATCATTCTAAAAAGACTCAATAATGAATCAACGGAGCAGGACACAATCCCCAGCATCCAATATGGATTCAGGGCAGACCACTCAGCAGAACTACTACTGCTCAAAGTAGTAGAACACATCACCAAGGGATTCAACTGCGGGAAAGCGACAGGAGCGATCTTTCTAGACGTAGAAAGAGCGTTCGACAGAGTATGGCATCAGGGGCTGTACTACAAGATGATTGTAGGAGGCTACTCTCCTAGAATGATCAAGATCATCAAAAGCTACCTGACTAACAGAAGATTCCACGTGAGAGTGAAGGACAAGATATCTGGGACTAGAATGCTTGAGGCAGGAGTACCGCAGGGCTCAGCCCTGGGACCGGCCCTGTACTCGGTATTCACCCATGATATACCAACGATCGAAGACGCGCAGGTATCATTGTATGCTGACGATACAATGATACAATATACGCATAACAACACCGCGAGGATAAGCACTGTGCTGCAAAGAGCCACAGATGAAATAACTGACTGGATGATCAAATGGAAGATCAAAGTCAACGAGAGGAAAACGCAAACCATACTCCTTCAAAGAAGGAGAAAGGCTGCAGGACCCCAAATAAGGATCAACAACACCAACATTCCTTGGAGCGACGAAGTCAAGTACCTCGGAGTATACCTGGACCGTGGCCTAACATGGAAAAGGCACATCCGAGCTGCTAGGGACAAAAACAAAAAGAGCAATGGCCATGCTAAATCCCCTGATCGGGAGGAATAGCCAAATGGCATTGAAGACAAAACTCATCATGATCAAGTCGATAGCGAGAAGTCAACTGACGTATGGCTCAACAGCCTGGGGATACGCAGCAAAATCAAGCATTAAATTGCTAACGAGTACTGAGAACGTACTAATCAGGAGAGCAGTCGGCGCACCTTGGTTCGTCCGAAATGCTGACCTGCAACGAGACCTACAGTGGCAGCCTTTACCAGACTTTATAGTCGAAAAGGCCAGGCGCGTATTCCTAAAGGCAGAAAACCATGCTGATGAAGACTTGAGAGAAGTGATTAACTATCACCCAGACGACCCAGGGACCAGGAGATGGGCCAAGCACAATAGACCCAGAAGTCTAATTGGATAAACAGCAAACACGAGATGACATATTGTATTAGAGATGCGCGGACCAGTAACCGCAAGTGATGTCTGAGAAGCTTTATGACGATTAGGACTTAATAGGATCAGATCCCGGAAGTCCTTAACCGACGTGCAGCAGATGATCCCCTAGAGGGGTCCACGCACAAGTCGGCACTACCTGGATGTTTTAGTTGGTATGGTACTGCACCGATTCCAACACTACCCCTCAACCGGGAGGTGTGCATAAGAGAGCATTTTTACCAGACGACAAAAAAAAACTGTCTTCCCAGGGACATGAACTTCGGTTAACTTAAATACTAGCTTTATAAATAAACATTATGGTAACAATTTACCGTTACATAACCCTACTAATAAACCATACAATGTTACTCAAAGCAATGAGCACACATTAACAATACCATATCTAGATCAAATAACTTAAAATTGCTTTAAGAGAACACACACAGCTCTAAACGCTACTATTTACATACATACATACATAAGTTTTCATAAATGAGGGTAAATTGTTATGAAATGAAAAATGCAATAATTTTTTTCAACTATACATGTGTGAGGATTTTGAATTTCTGAATGCATTTTTTATGAGAACTATTACGTTTGAGATGTCTATTATTAAATTTTATAGTATAAAATATGTTTAGTCTTATAAATAGTTTTAATACAAACAGCTTGGGAAAACTTGAACAGGTATGGAGAAATTGAAGTTTTTGAAATATATTCACTAAATAATTAGAATTTTTTTTGCCTGTACATATGTTCTTAAACTGCTAGTTGAAAATACTTTCAAGGCTGTATATTAAAATGAACCCACTAAAGTACGTATATAAAATTAACCCACTAAAGTACCTTTAATTGCATTAAAAGCTTTAAAATGAGACAGAAGTTTGTCTACATCAATACTAGTACATTCTCTGCTGAAAGCATAGCAAATGTCACATGAATGTACTTCCAGACACCTTTTCATCAAATATCCACAGACATGATAGCATTCTGTGTTGAAACGGTTTCTTTACGGTAATTGCAATCAGGCAAGGAAATTGTTGCAGTTGATGTTTCCGACTCCTTATTAATAATTTCTACCATGTCCATGGATTTTAAAATAATCTAAATCCTCCCTACAATTCATGTGATTTGAGTGGAAATAAATCTGCAAAAATAATTTTCTGAAGGCACTTTGAAACTGTATTGGTGTGGGATTTATGCAATTGTCTCCCTCTTGCCTTACACAACCAAAGCAATTTTCTAAACAGTCTTCCGGTTTTAAGATATTTATACCAACAGTTTAAAAGTTTTTGCCATAAATTGAGAAGACCTCTTATTGTAATAGACCAACATTTAATAATCTTGACCATTTTTGCAAAAAATCCAAAGCTTCGTTTAAAAATTCCAACTGTGAATCAGATCTGTCAAATACATTCTTAAATTTATAAGAATTATTTAATGATAAGAAGTTCAAGATATCAAACAGATTACTAGATTTTTCTACAATATAAATTGTTCCAAAAGCTTCATTTAGAAGTGCACCCAAACTCATGTATGTATTCATACCACTGGCAATTGAGTCGAGTCGCTCAAAAGTTGAGCGGCATAACTCACTCTCATTTTTCAAAAGTTGTGGGATTAGGGTGAGAATTAGTGAGTTTAGGTGCTCACCTGTGGTACTGCTTTTTAACGGAATTATAGAAACATTTAATAAATGATCTAGACGTTTTTCTACCCTGAAAGCAAAAGGTGTGCTTAAGTTACTGCGGGTGGCCTTAGTTAAATGACATGGGTCAAAAATATAGAACATATTCTCACCTCCTACCTGAAACTCTTGTAATTTCTAGACATTTAGTCAAATCAATAAAGTTCGAGCCCATGTCACTTGCTATGCCTTCCACTTTTAAATATATATACTTTAAATTTAAAATATAATCTTCTAAAATAGCACGAAGTTTATCACCCATCGATACAAAGGATGCAGTGTTTATCCTTATCAGTCATTGTCTTCATTTTGATTTTGAGGGCCTTATATATTGATATATTATGTAGTCCTAGTTGACATTGCAGCTCTTCAGCATGTGTAGTTGGTGAAAAGGGAGAAGGTAGAATTATCTTTTCTTATGTTGATTGGTTGAATATCATCCAAATTCACCCATTTTGTTTCTTCATCTTTTGAAATATCAGGACCTGAAAGTGATAATAATAATGAAGGTATTGTTGATACAGTATTAACAACAAGCATAAGGCAATAATTGCAGTCAAACAATATCATGTTAGTACCAATAAAGTGTCTGACAAATATCAATTAGTACAACTCAGATAAAAACTGGAACTATTTATGTGACCTATTGGGTACATAAGTTACATAACGCATAAAACCGGTAGTCTTTTTAGTACATATTGTTTATTGAATTATTGTGATTATAAGATGAGGTGAAATATCTGAATTTTGAGTACCTATCATGGTAATTAGTTTTTTATAACTAACTTGTAAATAATAAATCCAACCAATAAAATTTTTCTACTCATGGAATTCAACATGATGTTGCTAAATTCAGTCATAATGATTAGACAAACGAAATAGCTGTAACTGTTTGTGCCATTAGAAACAATACTGATACTTTGATTTTTTTATGTCAATGAACAATTGCTATAAAGATTTACCTGCAAGGATCTTGATTTTCTTTGGTGGTTCTTGAGATGAATCTTGACTTGTCCTAACCCACTGTAGATATTTACCAAATATTGTGGGACTTGCATCAGGTACGAAGTGCTTTCTTGCAGAGGTTATCTTAGAAAAATACATTTCCTCAAAGAGAACTTCACATAGTCTATATGCCATCATCTGTTTAACTGGTTCATTCAGTATATCACTTCTAATAGAGGCTTCTATCCAGACTTTGACACTGAAAGAAAAATTTCATCAGATCTACCTATGATGACTGTAATTTATAAAACTTAAAAAAATAATTTTTAACACAAGCTTGGTCATTTTGCAATTTTTGATTACAATACAGGACGGGTAGAGATTTTAAGCTTGCCATTATACCCAGAAAATGAAGCATTTATAACACGTCAAGGCACATATTATTGCAGTTTTGGAATGCCAGCTAAGTTCTGCATGTGATATCTTTTATTATTCGCAATCAAAATGTAGGTGGACTTGAATTAGACATCTACACATTTGGCAAAACTAGAGTACTTAGAGCAAAACCTCCAAACGTCAAGTGTGATGTAATTTTGTTATAAGTTTATCGATATAAACTCGTCTATGAACTTGCCGAGGTGGTCATTTGAGATATATTATAATATTTCATACCAAATTACCATGTTTAAGATTTACAATAAAGGCATAAAGTTCAAAATATTCCATTAGCTTTTCGTTGTATCCAAATAACAAAATAGTCAGTTCTTATCGAGACAGCCTTTATATATGGATGCTATACTTGCGTAAAACAAAAAAAAAACAGAAACAAATTAAAAGTTAACAAAAACCTTAAAAGAAAATATGTCTCTTAAGAGGTGGGGTTATCACATAAAAGAACTAAATAATGCTGATTTAGTTACGGTGTTTTAGAAACAGAATCAAATAGCAATTCTGCTAATTTCTTTTTTGACGATAACCTGAATTTTTGTTTAGGAAGATACTAATTATTGTTTTTGGAATTATTGCTTAAGGTAAGTTTTTTTGGCAACAAATAACTGTTCCCAACTTGATGCCTAAATATCCATAATTCCCAACTAGCTCATTGTTATTGGAGGGCCAACCTACAATGATGTTTTTCTGTCTATTTTCAAAAAATCCTTAAGCCTTTGTTTGTAGTAAACTCCTTTTCATTGTCTTTTATACAATAGTAGCCGACACTGATAAACAGAAGCATAATCTCTCCAAAATATTTAATATTATGTACCCAAATTTGTTGTTCGGAAGATTCGGGAAGATTTATTGGAAATTAGGGTATGATTTAAACTAGAATATTACATCTGTGATTCAAACGCACTAAAGACACGTTATGCTAGAGAGAAACTCTATACATTACACACACAAAATATTTTGTGATTACACAAACCGAACACCGAACCGCTCTTCTATTCTATTTTTCCTTTTCCGCGAAATAGAAATCGTTGAATTCATTGGTTAGGTTCTCTTTTTAGATTACTATGAAAATGTCAGGCCTACTAAACATAAAACCCAGGCCTTACAACAAATAACTTCTACAAACTAATACAGGCCGGAATAATTTAATTCCTTTACAATAGAATTATTTTGCTGGAAATTGCCCAAAGATTCTTCATGTGAGAACAGCATAACAAATTTTATAGGAACATACTTTAAATAAGAAAGGCCATTTTTTAAGCAAATATACGGGTGCATTATTATTCTACTTGTGAAATTTTTTGCTCAATGCAGAATGTGGAGATATATGTTGTTGGATGAAAAAAAACTTGAAACTTAGAACATTCTAGCAATACACATTACATGTACCTTACGTCTTTTGGAATTCAATTTATCACTTATAATTGTACTTTTCCACCACTAATACTCCTGTATCAAAATTTATCTATTCTTCAAGAGCAATTACTAACAATTAATTTAAATATAAAAAAAAAACAACCATTATATTGAGGATTAGTGTTAGTAGCTATGTACTTACCGGTGATAATCTTTAGAGGAAATTTGAAGCAAGATTTTCCATCTCCAGACCTAATTGAACAGGCACAATATGCACAAGAAATACCCGGCATGATTATACACTTATTCACTTTTAAAATTTTGAAATTACGACACAATTCAAAACTAAAACGCACTTATCAGAATTCGTAATTGACGCCATAGATAATATATATAAAAAAAAATTGACGCGCTACAATAAAAGTCAGTTTGACGGAAGGACTTCATATTTCGCACATGCGCAGCAAAATTTGGTCCCCCAGCTGTCGCTACTCGTTGGTTTGTTATACTCTGATACTATTATGACAGATTTATTCAAGGCACGGAGAATTCAATACCCAATAACATTAAAGCCTTTTGGACTTATGTAAATGTTAAGCGTAAGGATAACAGCTTGCCACAGTATATGTTCTCTGATACTGCAGAAAGCAGTTCAAGTGAGGAAGCTGCCTCTTTGTTTTCTAAACATTTCAAGTCGGTATATAGACCAGATGTCATGAAGGATGTCCCAGTAATTACTTATAATGGAGAATTAAACATAAATTTCTTTGATTTGCCCACGGGGTTTCCAGTGCTTGACTCATTGGACGGATGGTATCCCACCACTTCTCTTGCATGTTTGCCGGTGTTCACTTGCCAAGCCACTGTTAATACTTTTCTCGACATCTATTAATTCGGCCGTATTTCCTACCCGTTGGAAAAGAAGATTCATATCACCAATTCATACAAAATGGTAGTAAGTCCAATGTAGCCAATTATAGACCAATAAGCATACTGAGCATGATCCCTAAGCTATTTGAAAATATTATTGCCGATGAAATCAAGAGTGATATTGCTATCATTTTAATGGATCAGCAAGATGGCTTTTGCAAGGGTAGGTGCACTGCAACACACTTAATGTGTTTCACTTAGTTTATCTCGGATGCCTTGGAGGATCCTTCACAGGTGGATGTAGTATACACAGATTTTTCCAAGGCATTTGATACGATTGGTTTTGGTGGACATATGCTGAGGTGGTTAGGGTGCTATCTGTTACAAGGCCCAGTCCCAGGGGTGCCGCAGGGAAGCCATCTAGGGCCGTTTCTATTCAACATCTTTATAAATGATTTAGATTTGTACTTAAAATGTCCCTTTCTATTATTTGCAGATGATTGTAAAATATTCATAATAATTAATTCTGTCGCGGATTGTCCTTCATTGCAGGAAGACTCGGATGACCTTGCTAGAGGGCGCAAGGATAATCACTTAGATCTCAACATCAGTAAATGTCAAACCATGTCTTTTTTAGAGGTTATACTCATAATAAGATATGCATATACTATGCACGGGGAGGTCCTTGAATTGGTCAACAATGCTAAAGATTTGGGTGTAATTTTTGATCCAATGCTTGATTTTCGACTCCATTTTGAGCATATTATCAACAAATCTCTAAAAATTTTAGGTTTTATTTGCAGAATGGGTAGAAACTTTTCAAGTATCTTTACTCTTAAAATATTATACCAGGCTCTTGTGAAATCAATTTTGGAACACTCTTCTCCTGTTTCGCCACCAACCTATGAGTGTCATATCCACTCGATAGAAATGGTACAGAATAGATTTCTGCGTTATGTTTCCAATGAATTAAATATTCCATCATTGGATTACTCTGCAACTGCTTTAAAAGAAATTATCAACTTACCCAAACATTCTATTAGAAGATCTAATGCCAATTTGATAATCCTGCATAAAATAATTAATTCATTAATAGACTGTATAGCCCTTTTGTCTCAAATTGGCATTTTTGTCCCACCAAGGAATACAAGAAGCAAATATACCTTTTCACCATTTCACGCAATTATAGAATGCATTCTCCCATAGCGAGACTTACTCTTCAGGGCAACAAGTCAAATCTTGATTTATTTCATATTTCTCTAAGAAATTTAAAAACTCAACTAGCTCGAACCCATTCTAGCCAATGATTATTGTGTCATCCTCTTACATCATATTATATTGTATGGAATTTGAATTTTCTATGATTCCTATTTAATTGTGTTCTTCTTTTCTTCTTTTTTTTATATTAGTTTAGTTTAGTTTAAGTTAAGGAATTTGTAATTACAATGAATTAATATAATAATTGTAAAAATGGGTTACCCGTTAATAAATAAAATAAATAAAAGTAGCATACCACATTTTTTAACGATTTTGACCTTTCTATTAAATTCTGCACATGTTTTGTGAAATATATCTTGTATCAAAACTGAACGGTTCTCCAAATATTGAAGGTTTTAGAATTAGGAAATCCTATGATTTTTTTTTTTATATAATTGCTTACCTATTTAGAAACCTACCGCTACCTGTATATCATGGTATTAGTGTGAGTGATTTACTGATTCATCTTTATTTTCTGCTAATATTTTACAAAATGAACTGTTTGATCGATGAAAAGTTGAAAATGGTCGAGCGGTAGCTCATGAATGATCATAATGCCACAAGAATACGAGATAAGTATAGGTAAAATGTTCAGGATGCGGGAGAGTAGGTATCATCTGTACCAACTATAATTAATACGGAGAAGTTATTGCAAGGAAGAGCGTCTCTAGTAAATAAGAAAAGATCAAATAAAGAAAAGAAGAAACGAATCTTATTATGATGCTTTATTTTCGAAAAAATCCAAGAAATTATATCAGACTCTTTATCAGAGATATAAGGTGATGACCAGGAAATAAAAGAGTTAGCTTGAGTTAGCGGAACAGTTTATAGAACTTTAAAATTAGACCAATTCAACAATTAAGCGGCGAACAAAAAAAAAGACATGAATTTGATCGAATTATAAAAAGAAGCTTGAATCAAAATCCAGATTATTAAAGCAAAACTGCATAGAAACACGGAAAACTGTCATATTTGGTCTGATGAAATTCCAAAAACTGTTGAGCATATGGCTTTTCAAGGACAGTCTATAGAGAAAAAGTAACAATAGTGAAGAAGTTAAGAGAAAAATTGTCAAAGAAATAAGAAGTTTAAATGAAAATGAGAACAAATCAATTATAAATGTATTGGGATTTTGGCGAAAAACCGTTTTTTGCCAATATCTCTGCAACGAACCCTCGGATAGAAAATCTGACAAGCGATGACCCCGGGGTCATGGGGAGGAGGATATTCCCTCGAATACACAAATATTTTCAAAAAATTGTCGAGCTTCACGCGGTCATCACTGTGGTGGGCCCCCGCCCCCGCGGATACCCAAAAATTTTCTAAAAAAAAAAAGATAAAAAAAATCGTTTGGAAAGTTATTAAAAAAATTATAAAATGAAATATGGAAAAAAACCTAATTAAAGAAAAGCATAAAAAATTAAAAAACAAAGTGTCGCGCTTCACGGGATCATCAGTGGATACCTAAAAATTTTCGAAAAAATGGGAAAAGATTTAAAAAAATGAAAAAAATTGTTCAGAAAGGTTGTAAAAGTATTATAAAACGAAATAAAAAATAATAAAAACTCAATTCCTAATATCTCTTTCAGAAGTTTCACTTCAGTTGTGTGCTTATAAAGGTGAGGCACATATTTTTTTTACTTACTATTGTTTATGGTTGGTTATATGAAGAGCAGACGGGAAAAACGATTAAGCGCCTATATTCTGTCAAAATGAGTTGTTCAGATCAAAATGTAGCTGGCGGGGAGACAAACACGTTAGTCTAGCTAAAACTGTGAAGAAAAATAAGAGTCTAATATTTCAGTATTATAATAATCAGGCTAATCGGGAAATATGATAAGGTTACAAGCCTAATGCGAAAAAATGCTGAAGCTCCCAAATTCCAAACCTTATGTTATTTTTTATATTTTAAAAATATTTTATTAATAGTAACAGAATCAACAGAAAAAGTTTCGTTTACCATTATGTTGTTGTCTTCATTACTGTATGAGTATGAGTCACATTGTTATTTAGTTTGGTGCGTTAAGCATTGTATTAAATAAATTGTTAATATTTTTTGGACTTTAACTAATTTCCATAATGTGAAAATAATAAATATGGGAATATCTTTGTAAAAATTAGAATTTGTGTTTCTTTATTTTATTATTTTTAATTCAATTCAATTACGTTTCGTATCTTAAAACCGCTCTCTTCAAAAATTATAAAATTGTGAGCTTCATTGTTTTTCCCGTCGTCGGCTCTTCAAGTTTTAATTAACTAACATGTTGTTTCAAAATTTAGTGAACAGAATTTAAAATCTTTATATCATAATCATTAAACCCGATTTCAAACATCAATGTCGTCACGTTTGCGAAAAAAGCCCTTATCTTCAGCTAACAGTAAGAATCTAAATTGGCAAGCAGTTATATGGAAAAAATCATAATATTTCGTAATTAAGTATGATGCCTTACACATTATACCAAAAATATTCAGAACTGAAGCTAACATTCAAAATCAATAAAAAATTGCAATATTACGTTAAAAAAACAATTTGGCATATGCCTCTATTTAAAGAGTTATCTGGATTACCCGGTAGGTACAAGATTTTTCCGAATAATATTAATTCTAAATATAACAAGTTTAATAGCTCTATCTTAAAAACTAATTGAAAAAAATGAGAAAAAATGTGCCATAAATTATTTCATGTTATTCTCTTTCTGACACATCCATCCATGGAACCTTTTTTTCCATTTTCCTCAGTTAGTTTTAAGGATATAAGGATCAGAGCTGGCATATTCGGAATCAGTAACGAACGGACTGTTTTATTATTGAATATATACAGGGTGATCTTATTTAAAAAACGTCAATTCATATTTTTGAACAGTTTGCGATGCTCAATTATTTGTTATAATAAAACATCCTGACAGTTCATGATAAACCTTATAACTTTTGCATTTAAAGATTAATCTCTTAACAAATCTCTCTGAAAGCACTTCAAACATACGGAAAAATAGTAGAGCTTTTTCGTATATTTAGAGCAATACCAAGAGAGAAGTTGTAGGATTTTTCCTAAATCACCGGCTTTTTTATAAGAACAAATAAATGAGTATCACAAAGCTGTCAAAAACATCAATTTGTGGTTTGAAGTAAAACTTCTTTAGGCGCGATGTACCTGGAAAGTAAGTTGATGAACGTGTTACAAAAGTTATAAGATGTGGCACAGTGGCATACGGTCAATGGTAACGAAAGTAGAGAGGGAGATCAGCGATCCACGCACTCACACATTTATCTCTGATAATAATCGATCATTGAACGGTCCGAGGTTTCATATTATAGCATGTTCGACCATTCGTGTCAGCGAATTTGCAGGAAATAAAAATATTATTTTTCATAATACCTCTCTGAAAACTATCATTTTCGACGTCTCTGTAGAGCAAAGAAAGTAAGTCTTTTCGGTCCGGGCACGGGAAAAATTTTCCCGGTCCCTAATTAGGGAGCGGGAAAAGTTTTCCCGCTCCCTGATTTTAAGTGCTAAATTTGCAGTTATTTAGTCACAGAATAAGCATAAACTATAATAAATTGGGTTAAAATTATACAGCGATGCAGTCTACAAGATCGTTATTCGGCTACGCCTCACACCAGAAACTGTCGGAAAAGCCTAGTTTCCGGACTGGTAATGAAATATACTATTGTTTTGTGTGGATGAAGTTTCATTGATTCATTCATTCATCTACCTTAAAAAATAAGAAAAACCGGCACATAATATTAAAATGCTGGACAGAGGATGATATAAAATAATGATTTAATACCTAAGGCATTGATCTCATCACTCAGTTTTCGTAATTGCTTTAAGTTAGTTTTAAAAATAGATGTATCTAATCTGATATATTCGAATTCAGTAACGAACGGAATATCCATAAATGAATCAAAATCACATACAGAACGATCCAGTTAAAAACCATAGTTGTTATTTTTTGACAGCTTTACGGTGCTAATTTATTTGTTCTAATAAAAAAATCTGGCAGTTAAACCTTTAATGTCTACTAAAATAATGTCCCTAAGTAGGGATCTAAAGATACGTGAAAATCCTACCTGAAGACAATCAAGTGTTACTTTTATTTCTCAGGAATAAAAGCAACAAAAGAGTATATTGTGTATTGGAAAAGTTTCCCAATGGACGAGCACCGTTCAAAGAAGGAATAAACACGTCCCGAGGATAGAATAAAAATAAGTAACTGGGGAAACCAGAAATTTAGATGAATTTGCCGATAAAAATCCAGTTAAGCAGATAAAACACAATATAGCGTTCGGAATTTAAATGGAACTAGATATTTTGAAAAACAAATCATTTAAAATTTAGTATTATTTTTTTTAGTAATATTCGTTTTATTTTGCTAATAGGTTAAATCCGATATCACTCATGAGTGCTGTCATAACTACTGAGTCCAGAAGTAGTTTGCGATGCTGTACTCGTGTGTTATTGAATTTTCCTGATCAGTTTAGAGCAAAATTGCAGTATTATTATCCAAATTTTGAAAAAAGATGCATTTATTTAATTTCTTTTAGTTGTTGTTTTAGTATTCTGTCAGATGTTGACATTTTAGAATACGCACGTACATTATACCTTATTGCTATTAATATTTGTTTTAACTACCACTTAAAAACAAATAATTGAAAGTAGCGCATATATTTCAGGGAGTATGTAATAGTATATTATTTTATATGGAGGAAAAGTGATACTTTTCATGGCGCGCTCGTGTTTAACAGCCGAACGGAGTGAGGCTGGTAATAGAGAGCAAGCCATGAAAAGTAACTTTTCCTCCAAATAAAATATGCTGTTTTTTCTTCAAATGTCGACAAATTAATGCAAAAACATCTCTTTTTAATAGTAATAATATTTAATTATTATTAAAGATAAATGGGTTCGCAAGGGGGCTTAGACCACGGTCGTAGGTGGCCTTGCTTAGACTGGTGTCGATGAATTTAACATAAAGCTGTCAGTGGACACTGTCAACAATAATTATTTTTTTAAGATGGCGTCTCCGATTGCGTTTTAATTCCGTATTGATAAGCAGTTATTGAGTAAGTTCGATTAAATAATAACCAATTTGTTCCTAAATTAGTGATTTTTAGAAATGCAGTCACAAATTGAGTGATAAATACAAATTGTAGTTTAATAAATCTTGAGTTGTTGACGCTTATTTTGTTGTCTGTTTGTATTGTATCTATGTTGCTATGACAACACTTTTACCTCCGCCGCGCCGGCGGAAAAGTGAAAAGTAAAGCTCCGGCGGAGGAAAAACGAAACTTCACGGCCGCCTACACAGTCGAGTAATGACGGATTTACTGACGTTTGAAGAAAAAATATATTTTTTTATGTTCGGTACACACACAGAAGGAAAATCCTATTCCACTCAATGAGCGGTGCGTGTGCGGAGATGACGGTGGACGTTGGACTGTAGGTTGTAGTTATCGGGAAAGACGTTACTCGGAAGTTACTAGGCATTTCTCTAGAAAAAGGAGTCCCGCAACAGCCACGTCCTAGGTGTTCGCAACTGAATCGTATGTTGATAAGCAGCTTGCGTCTAACAGATCTTTCTGTTTGACACAACTCTGGGCGGAATCATAAGCGCCATCTCGTTCGAACTACACTTTCGTGGCAATATCAATAGGAAATAGATAGGTCCGTAATTTTTCTTCGATATTCAAGTCTATCAAAGTCTTTAGTCAACTCTCGGTCATCCACAAGACGGACTGCTCTCCTCTGTATGGAGTCCAATATCTTGAGCAAGTATTTGGGTGCCGAGTTCCACACACAGAAACAGTTCCATAGATGGTCTTATCTGGGCCTTATAGAGCAGTAAGAGCTGATGTAGTGTATAAAACATTTTTGCTCTATAGAATGCTCCTAGCTATTGTAAAGCTGGCTTGGCGATTTTGGTGACGTGATTACACCAATACATGTTGTTTTCTGTTACGTCCTGCAGTATTTGCTTTCTTTGAGAAGACAGCTGCTTGAGTCTCTCCTGCGTTAAATTGGACATTCTTTCCCTCACGCCATTCTACGATGCCGTTCATATCCTGATCGCAGTCGCTCGCGTTGGATTCGAGCAGCGGGCATTGGAGTCTGCGACGTGAACGAGGATATATGAGTCCTGTGTCTGCATAGCTGCAAATAGAATTACTTGCCCTGTCTAGAAGATCGTTGCTATAGAAGAGGAAGGCGTCCTTGAGGAACTCCGGCATTGATTTTAAATGCTTTGGATACGTCGAGAGCCACTGCACGAGATTCGCCGTAGCTCTTGATGGCTTTGGTTCACAGGTAGGTAACGTAAGTCAGGCGTTCTCCCGTTGATCTGTGCTTGCGGAAGCTATACTGGCAATAACTTATGATACCTGCCGATTTGAGATAATTAAAGAGCTGTTAATTGGATCAGTTTCTCCATGGCTTTGGACATGACGGAAACTAAGAAAATGGGACGGTAGTTATTTGGAACCGTTTTTTACCTTTCTTCGGAATTGGTTGCACCTGAGCACATTTCCAACTAGAAAGAAAACATGCAGTTCTGTATGATAGAAAGAAAGGCCTGCATATTTGAGCTGTTAGTTCAGCGGCACATTTCTTAAGCACTATCACGAGAACGCTATAGGGTCCTGGGACATTGTTACTGTCTAGGCCCTTGAGTATTCGGTGCCAGACCTGGCACTGAGAAATTCACCCTGGGGATAGTTGGAGGAGCCTTTCCTTGAGGATCTAAGGTAGAATTTGATGCTAACTGAGGATCTAAGGTAGAATTTGATGCTAACATTGGCAAGAATGTTTACGTTTTTTGGCCCTTTGCGCTATTGAGCCATCATCTTTGGCCATTGGTGGGATAGACGTCTTTTAGAGACCCTGATTGACAGCTTTGGCAACTGACTAAAATGATCTTGATTCATTAGGACAGTTGAGAACCTTGTTCTTGATCTGCTCGTTATATCTCTTCTTGCTTTCGTCAACGGTCCGCTTACACGCGCGATGAATGTATTTCGATTTTAGCTATCGGATCTCGCCGCCATTTGCGGTAGGCGGCATTTTTAGCATTGACAGCTTTTGAGCGGCTTTCCCAAACCAGGGTTTACTGTTTGGGATATATTTCATAGATGAGGATATGAAAGCTTTCATACCAGCTAAGATAACTTGAGTTATCTCATCAGCAGAATCAGAGGTGTTTTGATTCCTAAAGCAGCATGACTTACCACTTACACACTTCTTTTTAATGAGACTTTCTAACACGAAATTTGTCAGGACAGTCTCGCTGAAGACTCCGACAATAATGGGCCATCATGCGGCTATCCCACCTTTCTTGATGTCGATCTTCCATGGTTTTAATATACGCTTACACTGGTTTCTAGTCGTGATGAATATATTTAAATTTTCGTCTGTCGGATCTCGGCGTCATTTGCGGTGGCGGTATTTTTAACATTGACAGCTCTTGAGCAGTTTTTCTCAAACCATGGTTTACTGTTTGAGATACATCTTATAGAAGAGGGGATAAAAGTTTCCATACCAGCTAAGATAACTTGAGTTATCTCATCAGCAGATTCAGAGGTGTTTTGATTCCTAAAGCAGACATCTTTCCAAGGATCACGCCACTTTGCCGATTTTAAGTGCCAAGCTTTTCAAGGTACCTGTGGCTACTGTGTTTTGAAGTTCACAGTTATGAAGTTAAGATTGTATTTTGATGAGCCCAATTTCTTACATGGAGTTTACCAGGACGGTCTCGCTGAATACTCCAACAGTAACTGGCCATCATTTGGCTATCCGATCTTGCATGGTTTTAATGTCCTGAAGAAATATTTCAGATCGTTCTTCACTAAAGTTAGTTAGGTTTTATGAAAATTGGTTGCCGTGGAGCTAGTGAATTTTTATGCTCATGTAATAACAGAGAATATCAAGCGTTAGGCTGAATCTCGTTTACTGAGACAGTAAACTGCTTTATCTGAGCACGTTCAAGTATTCTGCCTTTCAGTTCTTCCGTGCTAAACCCAAAAAATGGTTGTGTCGAACAGCCAAAACAAATTCCAATTCGGTTGAAGGTCTTCACACATCGTTGCATATGTTTTGTTTTCCTTGAATTATGACATTTCTTAAAGGGCAATTTTTATTCATCTAATGTATCTTGGGATATTTTGCTTATATACTTTCATATTAAGGGAGGAAGTTTACTTAAATTTACTAACCTATACTACATTTGAACTGTCCATAAAAACCGGCCAATCGTTTAATGTGCATTCTGACAAACACACAATTTTTCTCAGATGCCTCTTACCTATTTCGTTACAAAATACCAGGTTATTATCCTTAGAGAAAAAGGGCAGCACATCCTGTTCTCACTTACGATAAAGTATATATTTTAGTATGTAGATTATTTTTATTTAATCTGGAGACAAGTAACTGAAAAAACGGAGAGGTTCAGAACTCTATTAAGATCATTCAATTATTGTTGATTGAAACGTTGGGGACTTGAATCTACATACATTGATCTTTATTAGCCCTTGATGATTCTGCACAATCTTTCAGGAGTCTCGGCAGAAAACCAAGATTAGGATATGTTCATTTCCTTTGTTTTCCGAAAGCCGTTGTTACTCCAAACTTTGAGTACCTCTTTTTCAATCTATTTTCTGTCGCAAATGTTCAATACATGTTATACATACGAAATGTGAAACCCAAAATTTATCCTGTTCTCGCAAGTACATATCAAAATAGGCCAGATAAATCATTTTCTCAAAATTATGTCTTCTACTTTTTCAAAGTATATTCGTCAAATACGTAACAAAAATATCTGGATGATTCGCAAACATTAACTAAATGTTTTATATTACTAAACAACGTCGAAAATTTACACAAAATGATAGCACAATATAAACTGAAAAGTACACTCCAGGTAATATGTGCGGAGTATTATTAAGTTCGTGGTGAGGGTTACGTAAAGTGTGGCAAGTATAACTGGAACAGCGGAAAGAATGCGGACAAAAAATTGGCGATGTTGTCAAGTAACTTTAATATTTTTTGAGAATTAATATTTATACCTATTATTTAGATAAACACATAATTTAATATACTCATTAACTCATTGAAAATAAATAGTAATATCCGAACTGGAACGTTACTATTACTTCAACTTTAATTCATAATCTATTTTACACATTATCAATTTAAATAAATTTGCGACATTTATATCTATTTGCCTGATACATCCGGCAACAGGTGCGTCATGTTCCCCTCGTCCTCGTGACAATGTGCATCAAGGCGATTGGCTGCAAGCCAATTTTCCTCTCTTCACTCCTCAAACGTCGCTGTTCCAAATAAGTTTGCCACACTTTAGGTATTCGCTATGTGCGTTACACGACGCGACATCTGGTGGTACAAAATGTGGCGAATTTCTTAGAAACGCGTCAAGTACATCGGAAACGATTTAAAATTCAAGAAAAATTGTTGATTTTAGTGCAATATAATTAGTTCTGCAGATATTACGTTGTCATATGAGAATATTTATTGTATTCAGCATAATACTAAAACTTTGTAGGTTATGAAAGCGTAAACATGAGAATATCACAAGCTTTGTTCCAACCGACTAGAAAATCGTACGAGGGACCGTCATTTCTAGTTGTCAATTTCATTTTTGAAGGTGATAAATACCTGTCATGTTGATAAACGAATTATGCCACTGGAAATTACCGTCCCAT
Source organism: Pissodes strobi (assembly GCA_016904865.1). Classification (NCBI taxonomy): domain Eukaryota; kingdom Metazoa; phylum Arthropoda; class Insecta; order Coleoptera; family Curculionidae; genus Pissodes; species Pissodes strobi. The sequence goes on from MU186946.1 coordinate 76,745, forward strand.
GTACGGTTTCTTGCTCAGTTGGAACAGAGCTATTATAATAAAAATAGCATTGTGAAATTGATACGATTAAAAATTCGATTCATGAAGTTTTACTGAAATTACTTTAGAATGAATGAAGACGATTTAGAATAATTTATTTTTTCAATCTGGAAATTTATAGACAAACTGAAATTAAGTTATTAAATATATTTTTTGGGATTATTAGTGCTGTCCATGGTACTAATCATAAGAACCGGCTTCGAAAAAATATCACACAAGTTATGATACTTACCCTTGTTGGTTCTGGTGTCATATGAGCACCGTCGATTTTGCAGCATTTTTTGGGTTCCATGGAAAGATTACATCAAATGGGACACATTAACGCAAAAAAATTTGCGGATGATGCACATTTTCTCAAAATAAATTGAAAATAAAAATTAAAATTTAACATACATTTTTTCCTAATAAACACAATTCCAGTACACTTTGTCCTAAGGTATGATCGCAGAAGGTTAATAATAACATAATATAAAGCTTCTTTTCATACAAATTGCAAATAAAACTGTTTTTTGCACTTTAAAACCATAATATAATATTTATGAGATAAACGTCAACATGATTATTTCTTAAAACATTATTATGTAGGTTGGCTTAGCACGATTCAGCTGGCTGTTGTATGGGTAGATGTTGCCAAGTGTAATTTCTATTTGCTTCTAAAATATAACAGCCTCGGGTTGAATATGTTTCAAAAGTACTGTGGGACGAAAACTTCTTATAAATAATGATTCTTAATGGCTTTGTTTAATAAAACAACAATAATTCGAATATATGATATACTAGAATTAGATGTTACGCTAGAAGGGGGTCACTTTTAATAATAAGTCATATAAACTAATTCATTTAGTTTATTGAAATAGATACAAATTTAAAAGATTATTTGGATTAGTTTAAGAGAGTATCACGCGTAGTGCGTTTGCTTTGTTACTTTGAACTAATTTTGATTTTGTGATGGGCGGGGGTGGTCAAGCGCGTAGCGCGCTCGCCTCTAATGCGCTTCTTTGGCTAATTAAAGTTAGTTTCGATTATTTTTGCCGAATCTGGAATAGGTTAATTAGTGTTAGTTTTGGTTAGTTTAGGTTAGTATGGGTTAGTTTTGGTTAGTCTGGGTTGGTCTTGTTTAGTTTGGAATATACTTTGGTTACATAGGGTTAGTCTGGGTTGGTTTTGCTTAGTTTGGGATAGGAAATAGACAAGCGCGCGTAGCGCGTTTGTCTCTTTACTCTGGTTAATTAGGGTTAGTTTTGGTTAGTTTAGGTTAGTATGGGTTAGTTTTGGTTAGTCTGAGTTGGTCTTGTTTAGTTTGGAATATACTTTGGTAACATAGGGTTAGTCTGGGTTAGATTTGGTTAGTATGTGTTAGTTTTGGTTAGTCTGGGTTGGTTTTGCTTAGTTTGGGATAGGGAATAGACAAGCGCGCGTAGCGCGTTTGTCTCTTTTTTCTGGTTAATTAGGGTTAGTTTTGGTTAGTTTGGGTTAACTTTGGTTAGTATGGGTTAGTTTTGGTCAGCCTGGGTTGGATTTGCTTGTTTTGGGATAGCGAAGAGAAAAGCGCGCGTAGCGCAATTGTCTTTTTACTTTGGTTAATTAGTTTGGGTTAGTTAGTTTTGGTTAGTATGGGTTTCTTTTGGTTAGTCTGGGTTAGCTTGAGTTCCGGTCTCCGAATGCGGAGTGGCTTGTGCAAGCCGCAAGGCGCGTCACCAGGTTGCGGATAGGTGAACGGCCAGGGGCCGCAAGGCTCCTGGTTAGTAGTGGCCATAATGTGAAGGGCCGCGGCTTAAAAACCGCGCGTCCGGATCTAAAGTCACTGCCGCGGACAGGCTCCCCCCACGGGCTCACATCTTGTGAGACGGACTTGGCAAGTCCGGGGTCGGACCCCGTAGCTGTATCTGTGCTGTTCAACTTGTCTGGGCACAGAGTCCACCTCTTCTTTCACCACTCTCTTTCCTATCTAGACCTCTCTTTGTCGACTCTTGCTTCTTCCGACCCCGACGCTATTAGGCAACGAGGGCTAGGGGTCTCTATCCTCTTAACCTTTCCCTTAGTTAACAGGTGCGCGACCTTAAACGCAACTTAGATGAAAATGGACAAGAAACAAGGAACTGTACCCCAGGCGGGTAGCGCTGACAACGCAGAATTCCGCACCGACCCTTCGGGGAAGGTCTGCCCCTCGGATTCTGGGGAGGGCAACTTACCATTTTTCACATCGAAAAGAAGAAACATAGAGACAGACACGATAGAAGACCCGTTCGCAAGAAGGGACTCTATCTCGAGATCCCCAGTTAGTAAAACCTCGACACCCGGCCATGCAACAATCCAGACCATCGAAGACACGGATGACATAAAATATCTGGGAGAGGAAGGCGAATATCATGTATTGCAGAACTCGAAGAAACGCAGACGAGCTCTCAGGGAATCACCTGAATTCAAGACGTTAAGTGAAATCCAGCCCAGTGAAAACCTGCTAAAAATGAAAAGCAAAATTACGGAACTGTTAAAGTTTGGTCAAGATACTCAGAACGTGCACAAAACGGTTAAAAGCTTGACCAGAACAATAAGCTCCCTCGCAGACTGCACGATCGCTGAACACAAGAGGAACACCTTCGAAACAAACCTGGAGATGGACAAGCTGAAACAAACCATATCGGACATAAAGAAGATATACGAGGAAAAAGAAAAAGAAAAGGACAAAATCATAAGCCAACTTAGAAGACAATTAGAATTAGAATCAGAAAACAAAAAATGTCCGTGCAAAAGGGTACCAGAGGAGATTATAGAAGATATTAAAGATAAAGAAGTAGGGACTTTTGAAGACATCGAGAAGATACTTAGCCTGTCGTGGGCGCCGAAAGCTTACAGAATAACTACTGAGGAGGAAAGAGCAAACATGGGTCGACGACCAAACCAGTTATTCTTATTCTCGGAAGAGGAAAGGGAGCACCAAAAAACTGAAAAGAAAAACAACAAACTGGAACAGGAGATCTTTAATCTCCTCCCGGAACTATGGGAAGAAGAGCCAATATTATGCGAAGGCGGATATTACACTACACTAGAAGAAAACTCTACCTACAAAGTGAGAGCCACAAACAAAACAAAATCAAACATAAAGACAGCTTCAATCCTGTTCAAACCAGACAGCGACAAGTTACTAGAAAACGTATACAAATTCCTAAAAGAAATAAGAGATATACTTACCGAGATAGGAGCGGACGACGCAACCAGTATAGCTCCATTATATACAAACGCACAAGTTTTCAGAAAAATGTGCGAGTGCACATTCCACCATATGGACGTCAAACTGACATTAGTGTGTCCCATGGGCAGACTCAGAACTAACACCACCAGACAACGTCAAAGGAACGAGGTAATCATCACAGAGCACGCAGAAGGAAGATCATATTCGGACATGTTAAAGACCCTAAAAGATAACGTAGACTCAGAACTTTCCAAAGGAGTCCGTCAAGTCCGCAAAATAAACAATGGGAACCTTCTCTTGGAAATGAAACAAGACGCTTACACGATAAAATAAGAGACACATTCACGGATGGAAAAATTCGTATGGCAGGAGGCAGAGGCAAAAAGACGATTTACATAAGAGACATAGACGACATTACAAACACCGATGAGATCAGAAGAGAGCTAATTAATGAAAATTTAATTGAAAACAGCGACACTACCAACATCAAACTAATAAATAATCCATACGGAGGACAGACCGCAATCATAGAAATGGATGAAATAAAATCAAAGAATCTCATAAGGAAACCCACCATTCGAATCGGATTTTCCGAATGTAGAATTCAGGAAAGAGTTACAGTAGACAAGTGTTTCCGTTGCTACCAATTCGGACACAACGCCCGCTCGTGCACGAATAAGGAGAAGGACATGTCTAACAAGTGTTTCACGTGCGGGGAGGAAGGGCACCGGAAAGACTCCTGTAGCAGCAACATCATCTTCTGTCCTGCTTGCAACGAAAAAGGTCACAAAACCGGAACCTCCAAATGTCCCTCCTTTAAACTAGCCCTAAAACAGGAGAGGATTAGCAGTAGGAACCTACTTACCAGCACCGACCATTAACAATAGAGCTAAACATTCTCCAAGGAAACGTGCAAAGGAAAACCGCTTCTGAAGACCTAGCGAAGCTCTTAGCTGCCGAAAAAAAGTGCCACCTACTCTGTCTACAAGACCTTAACAGCAAAAGCTCCTCTATCCTTAAAAGCAACACCTACAACTCAATCAATGAAAGTAACTAAGCCATAATCTCTAATAAAAAGTTTCCTGTATATAAATTCGAGCAAAGACAACATTTTGTGTGCGTAGACCTAGGCTTTGTATGCGTCTACTCAGTATACAAATCTCCGAACTGCCATATAAACATCTTCGAATCGGCACTGGACTCGCTACTGAGTAGTATATACAGGAACTCCTACACTAACAATAAACCGGTTATTGTCACTGGAGACTTCAACTCCAAGAATCCAATATGGGGCGGCAGTGTCTTGACCTCCATGGGCTTGATGACCCTGAATGATGGCAAGCACCCGACCTTAGTGAGAAAAAATGGCGAGTCTTACATCGATCTCACCTTCATCTCGGAAGAAATTTCCAACTGGGGTCCAACAAGCTGGCAAGTTCTGCATGAATGCGAGTCCCTAAGTGATCACCAGTTTATTTTCATCAAAATCTCCATCAAATGCACTCGCATCACTAAACCAAAATACACCAAACAACTGCAACCAGAAATCTTCCACAAAAATCTCGAAAACTTCTTCAGAAAAGCAGATGGACAGACTGTTTCCAATAAAATAAAAATGCTCCAAGAAACTTACGACTCTTCCTGTAGCAGATTAAAAGCAGACGAAAACTACAAACTGCCCTACTGGTGGGACGATACAATCGGCAACCACATTAAAGACGTCAAACAAAAAAGAAGAAATTTTCT